>JAJKFI010035998.1:0-28692 GCA_029204185.1 Lerista edwardsae
GTGTGTGTGTGTGTGTGTGTGTGTGTGTGTGTGTGTGTGTGTGTGTGAGAGAGAGAGAGAGAGAGAGAGAGAGAGAGAGAGAGAGAATACTCAAACCAGAAAAATGGAGAACAAAAGGAAGGGAGAGAAAACAAGCCAGGCTTATAAAGCCACCCTTCACATCGAAAAAAAATGTACAGGCCTGCCCTGATATTCACTGATTTGGTATCCACAGATTCAGGGCGCAATCCTAACCTGGAGTTAGGCAGGCACAGTTAGGCCAGCAAAGTTTGGCCGGCACAAGGGACACCATGAAGTATGTTTGGACCAGTCTCAGAGCCAGAGAGGCCAGCACACAGACGTGCACCATCCTCTCTGACTCCGAGAGGGATCCAAACGCACTTGACGGTGGCCCTTTTGAGGAGGCCCACAGAGCATAAAACCTGCCCACACAACCATCTTGGCACAATCTGTTCATAGTGCCCACAGACTGTTGGTTGGTGAAATGAACCCAGGTCTAGTCATTTGCATGGAAATGGGCACCTGGGCACAGATGTCCTGAGTGCGGGTATAGCCTGAGGTGGGAACAGCCCTAGTGTTGGCTTCCAATGACCGAGGGATATAGCCCTGCCTAGAAATGCACTTTTGGACAGATGCCAAACACCACTCAAAGGGATGGAGACTCATCATTCATTTCCCAAACCTTTATTGGCATAAATACAACAGATAACAATGCTGACACTAAAAATACACATGTAAATTACAACTTAAGGGTTAATTTGAGAATCTCAAACAGAAATCTAGCCACAGCTTCTGTGATAAGAGGGGAGGAATCACTCAGAAAAGTTTCAGGGTGTTCGGCTGAGAAGATAACCAGGGTTCTAAAAATACCTTATGAACAGAAGAATGAGCTGGGCAATGAAAAAGTATATGATCGAGGGTATCTGGAACCAAATGGCAAAAAAGACATAGTCGTTCCTCTTTAGGGATATTTGCAAAACGGCCGGCAGGATTCGCTGAGGGAAAAATGTTGAATCGAGCTAACATGAATACTCTTCTCAACCTGGGGTTAATTAATAGGGAAAAATAATTCAAATGACGACCAGGGGAAGGAAAAAGACCAAAGAAAAGCGGAGAACAAGTAGGGTTCAAATTGGCTGCAAGAACCTCAAACTCATGCTGCCAGAGTTTGGATTTAATAAGGGCATGAGCCTGATGAATTCCTAGATCACTTAGGGATTCAAGATTCAAGTCAGGGGACAAAAGTTTGGTCGGGATTGAGACTCCTGTGAGAGTGGAGCTTCTGGGGTGTACAGGTGCCCTGCTGTGTTTCCTGGGCAGTCGGTTGTGCCAACGACAATCTGGGCCTTGCATGAACTTGTCGTCTTGGCCTGGGTGTGTCCTGCCTTCCCACGCCCTGCAGAGAAACAGGGACCCCTCCCCCCTCAAGGGCAGGCTCCCCTTGGCTGCGGGGCAGCTTCCCTGGCATGTGGCAAAGAGGGAGGGCAGAGACCAAGCCAGGAGGGAGGGGTAATTGATGCTTTAGCATTGCAAGTGGGATGGGGAGATGATGACTAATGCAATATTCCAGGTGGAGGGAAGGACAGCATTGATACTATGCTGGATGCCCCCATCGAGGGGGTCCGGCGTGTCTAAGACCAGCAGAGATTCAACAGAGGGTGCTTATCTTCATCGCTGAATGTTCCTCAGGACCTGCTTCATCTGTAGAGCTGCTGCCAACTGAGTCAAGTCATAAGAACATAAGAAGAGCCCTGCTGGATCAGGCCAAAAAGGCCCATCTAGTCCAGCTTCCTGTATCTCACAGTGGCCCACCAGGTGCCTCAGGGAGCACATGAGACAACCAGATGCCTGCATCCTTTGGCCACTCCCTTGCACCTGGCATGCTGAGGTAAATTTCTGAGGTAAAATTCTGAGGTAAACATGAGGTCAATAAAACAGAATTTGCTATCCTGTCCGTGGGGAGGGAGCCCTGCGTGACCAAGCCAAAGACCCACTGAATTCCAGCATAGCTTCCTGAATGCTTTTACTCTTCTGCTTGTGCTAAATCTGCAGGAGCCATGGCAGGGCTGGGTGGGTAACGTGAACAAATAACCAAGATGGATTGGACAAAATGTTGACCTCGTTGCACATTGCTTTGCACGGTGGCCAACCAGCTAGAAGGCCCAAAAGCAGGTCGTGAAGGCAACAGCCTCACCTGGCCCCACTCCAGTGGTGGCATTCAGGGGGTTCTCCCAGGTTCTATAGAACCGGTTATTAAATGGCCAGACCCCGCCCACTTGCTTACTTTGGCTGGCTTTGGGGTCAGGCAATGACATTAGAGAACCGGTTGTTAATTTATTTGAATGCCACTACTGCCCCACTCCACTGGAAGAGAACATTCCTGGAGTAGGAGTTGCCTGTCCGTGATCGGCCTCCAATGTCTGCAAGCGAGTCTCCAATGGCGGCTAGTGGACCACCCATTGTCCTTGAGAAATGCTTGCTTGTGAATTTCTGGCTGCAAATGCTCCTCAGCCACTTATATTCCGACTGGCCTAGATGCGCCCAGGAGCCTCACGCATTAGAAAGCAGCACTCTCTGCATTTTGCATTTGAATCAGAATCATTTTACTTTTATGCAATCCTGGGTGTTGGTTCTGTTTTAATGTTTAATTGCTTTTAAGCTAATATTAAGCTAATATTAAGTTAATATTGCCTTAACTGAATTGCACTGGTTCTACGTTTTTTTTTTTTTATGTTGTTAGCTGCCTTGAATCCCTTCCAGTGTGGGAGAAAGGCAGGTTAAAAATCCTGCAAAGAAGAACAAAACAAAATCAAATAATGTGCTCTTACAGGGTTTTTTCCTCCCCTCCCCTCTCCACCTTTGAATGACAGGTTGCTGATGGCTCCTCTCCAGCTCACCTGGGCTGCCGTCGCTCACATACTCCGCAGCAGGTTATCTTCCTCCAAGGTAAAACCCAAGTCAGACGTGGTTCCTGTGATTCTGAGAAACAGAATTGTCTGTGGTTATTCCAAGTGTACCTCGGCAGCTGCAGAGTGGGCGAGTAGCAACATGAGAGCTGCACAGGGATTTTAAGGCACCGATGCTCCTCCACATGCGCTAGGCATCCATGTGCATCCATGCACTTGTGCTAGCGACATTGCAGTCTCTGGTTGGCTGCGGAGAAAGAGATAAACCCTGATGAGTGGCAACTTTAGCCATCAGAGCCAGCTCTGGGTTCTAGGGGGGGGGGGGTCCTTGGCCAATTGGTTTCCATCAGGCCCTTCCTGTCTGGGGAGGCCCAAAGTCAGGGGTTGGGAGCTGCCAAGGACCCAACATGGACCCCTTCATGTGCCAAAATGACCCCAACATGTGCCCAGAGCCTTTGCATGGTATTGATTGGGCCAGGGGTTCTCAAACCTTTTAGCACCGGGACCCACTTTTTAGAACGACAATCTGTCTGGGACCCACCAAAGGTGATGTCATGGCCGGAAGTGCCGTCATTGTGACGCCAGAGCCTGCTGCTTCCCTGAGAATGCAGCAATCAGTTGGGTTCCTTCTCGGCCACTTTCCAATCGCAAAGTGAATCAGAAAGGAAAAAGACTCTTTACAACCTTGACACAAGCAGAAGTGCCACACAGCCCTCCCCCTTTCCAGCATCCCATCTACCATATTTTCAATATGGCTGCTCTTGGTGCTTTGCGACCCACCTGAAATTGGCTTGTGTGACCCACTAGTGAGTCATGACCCACAGTTTGGGAACCACTGGACTGCACAACTCTTATGGGGCCCACCCAGGTAAGAGGGGTGCAAGGAAGGTAGACTGCCAAGGAGCCACCAATGGCCAGAAGGGAATCATTCCATTATGGATCAGAACTGGGGGTCCCTTAAGTAAGACTCGCCAACATTGTTCCTGTGATTCCTGGGTACGCATCAGCATCCCCGATGCATGCAAACATAGATCACATCATGCATGGAAAAGAAATCCTTTCCCATTAGGCCTTCCCACGCAACCTGGGAGAAACCAAAACCACACAGCAAGTAGGGCGTGAGACAGTGAGATCGCCTTAAGTCGCCAGATCGGCTGCCAAGATGGAATGGAAGCCAACAGACGTGGAACCACAGAGTTTGTGGAACGTGGATGCAATTTCACTCCCTGCAGAAAGGAAGAAAGGCACCTTCTGAGATGGGGCGAGGGAGATTTTTTTCCCCACCCCCAAGAAAGTGACATTGTCTGAGCAGCTTCTCTTGCTACAAGGACAGCAGGGACAAACAATTAGGGACTTTTGGATCACATGGGACTAAAAAAAAAAATTAAGGACTTTTGGATTTTCCTGGACAAGAGACCCAGGAAAGGAAAGCAAGAGGAGGAAGAGGAAGAGGAAGAGGAAATGAAGAAAAACTAAGCCTCGGGTGCTCCTGAGGAAGGAGGATGCAGAAATCTGAGATAAAACTTCAAACCATGTGGAGCAGGGGACATTTTGGACTGGGATTGGTTCAGAGGAAAGGGTGGAAGAGGAGACAGCCAATGGGAAGAGAGTAGGGCGTCAAATTAAGCGTGAGAGTGTTTCTTTTCATGTGTCTGCCCCAGTAGCATAGGAAGCCTGGGGCAGCTGGGGCAGGATACCCTGGTGCCAGCCAGGGGGGGGGTGCTGTGGAGCTGCAATCTTTGGGTACAGTCGCTTCCTGCACCCACCGGCAACTGGGCATGTAGCATCCCTAGAGGGGGCGGGCACTAGCTTGCATCCCTGGCATCTTGGCTGAGCTTTGCGGTGCACCCCCTTCTGGCCTGGCACCCAGGCCAGTCCACCCCCTGCCTCCTGCTTGCTACACCATTGGTCGCGACACCACCTTTGCTCTCTAAGAAACACACACACAGGCCTGGAGCGATGTCGACATTCTCTTCTTCTCTTTCATCTTCCTTTGAGTAGCATCGGGCCACTCGAGTTGGGTGATGTCCTAGATGGCATTTGGCTTCCTGGAGCAATTTAACGGAGCATGAGTTTGATGGCCGTGCACCACCGGGGACATCAGGCGAGATGAACCCTATCTGGATTCACCGCTGAGCTGGCTAATGAAAGGTGTATGAAGAATGGCAAATCCTTGAGCTCGGCATTCATGAATCTGGAAGCCACCCCTCCTGCCAATTGCATTCATGCATACAACACCCAAACTGAATCAGAAACTGGGCTGGCCTGGCCAAAGACCTCCTGGCGCCGGAGAAACGAAGCCAAATGCTGTCGCAGCCGCTCTTCTTCCTCCTCCTCCTTAGACTGGAAAAAGGAAGACAGTGGTGCAGAGGAGAAAGTGCAGAGGAGAGGAGAGCGATGGGCTAGAGTGTCAGAGGCATTCCTCCTCACTTCCTGTTTTGCTCCACTCCCCTCTTCCTTTTCCAATTGAGGGATGAGGAGGGAGAGGAGAAATGGGGTTGGCAGGCAGGTGGAGAAAGGTTATCAGTTATCAAGGTTATCATTTCGGGCCAAAGCTATTCCTGGAGATATTTCTTTTTCCTAACACGACATAAGCTTGAAAATTCCTGGTGGCCCTGTGAAAACCTCTCGTTTTCAGTACAGGTCTCCCCCCCCCCTCCGTATCATCAAGGGATTAATTTTAGGCCCCTCCACAAACTAAAGATATGGGGGAACCCGAGGTGATTACATCAGCCAGGCCCATGGGCGACCTGGCCTTTCACACAGACCGACCCCCCAAGTCTCAATGAGTTTCATGGGACTCACTTCTAAGGAAGTTCACATAGTATAGATCAACAGCTGAACCTGCAAGATTTCCAAACATTCTCTCTTATTCCAGGATATGACAACATCGTCAGTTCCTATCGGGATTAAAAAAAAAAAAAAAAAAAACACCCACACAATCAACTTGCAATGATGCATCCTTTTATTTGATGCCAATAAAGGATTTGACAGCTGTGGGCAGGAAACAGAGGGAGACATTAGAGGACAAGCAAAGTGTCTGTGGAACTCTTTGCCACAGGAGGTGGTGATGGCATCTGGTCTGGATGCCTTTAAGAGGGGATTGGACGGACTTCTGGAGAAAAGGTCCATCGTGGGCTATAGGCAATGATGGATTGTGCAACCTCCTTACATGGGTGGTGGGCTACTTCAGAGTACCGGGTGCAAGGGAGGGGCAACAGGATGCAAGCATCTTGTTGTCTCATGCCTCCCTGGGGCACCTGGTGGGCCGCTGTGAGATACAGGAAGCTGGACTAGATGGGCCTTTGGCCTGATCCAGCAGGGCTCTTCTTATGTTGTTATGAGTCACCCAGACATGTGAGGTCATGCCTGGTGTGGAACCTAAGTGTGCAATTAGCCCAAAACAAAGGAAGGCATGGTTGTAGGAGGCCACTGACATCCCCACCCACTTCCAGGTGTCAGGAAGTGGACAGGATGAGCCATTCCTCAAAAGAGTTCAGCACAGGGGGCTTGATTGCTTCTGCATTGTTAATTTCTAAACCGCAAGGAGCATCATCAATTAGCCCTTGACAACGCTGCTACCCATTCATATCTCCAATTGCCCATCCACCTTTGCCATATGATCAATACCGTCAATTCCTCACTTCGGATTCTAGATGTTTCCGCACAACATTTAATTGTTGGCAGGCTGGCTGGTTGTCATACTCTCTTTTTATATTTTATGATCCATGGGGGCTTGTTGTTTTAAATTTTAATTATTTTAATGTTGTTTTAAAGTATTGTTTTTAATTGTTATATTGTAATTTTATTGTATTTTACTGTTGTAAGCCACCTTGGGTGCCCATGGGGCAGAAAGGCAGGATATAAATTAAAATAAATAAATAAATAAATAAATAATAATTATTATTATTGATGTTTTCCAAGGTGGCCAGTTTGCACCCAATGACCTTCGTTCTCCAGCTCTTTTCTGTTTCCCCAGACAGCTGGACAGCAACAGTTCATCTCAGGTCATTCCAGGGCCTTCCTTTATCCCACCCCATGCCAGATTCCATCCCTCTCATTTTCCAAGGCCACACCAGTGTTGTGACATCACAGAATGCCACCTTGTGACAGCATCCGTCCATCTCCTTAGACATCTCAGGATTTTGGATGCACCAGTTTGGCTCCCCTCATGCCGTGCCTTCTGTCCCACGGCCTCATGGGCCTTGCAGTTCTGCTATGTATCGGATGCCCCACTTTTTCAGGCCAAGTTGGCCTTCAAAGCCAAACCAGCCAAGGAAAACTATAATTAGGAGTGTGCTTGGTGGGGTCCGTCTCCTCTGGCCCGCTGACGGATACAGTCCCTGGTGCTCCCTGCCAAAAGGAGGAGGCGGAAGGAGCTGAAGATGGATTGAAGGCTTTATAAATAGTAATTAAAGCACACGTAGGAGCAGGAGCAGATTCAAGGACAGGTGAGCCACACACCTTCCTAGAGTGCCAAGCTTGGAGGGCACCGTGAGCGTTAATTTAAGCGTAGATTTTTTTTGTTTTTGTTTTAAATCCCATCTATGAGATTTGTGGAATCCAGACATATGTACAAATGGAAGCTGTAGCACTTTGTACAGATGTGCGCCATCCTCCCTGACTCCGAGAGTGGTCCAAACCTGCTTTCCGGTGTCCCTTGTGCCGGCCAAACTTTGCCGGCCTAAGTGTGCCGGCCTAACTCCAGGTGGGGACAGCGCCCTCAGAATGTTTAGTCTCCAGGTAGGACAGAGACAAAAAAGTTCTGTCTGAAGCTGCTGCTTGTCCGCGATACTGAGATAGAGGGATGATTGGTTTGACTCTGCGAGGCTACATCCCTCTGATATTTGGTTGATGGCCAGACATATTTGGGAGTATCTCAGTAGAGCTAACTTAGCACACACAGGATGAACCAGGAGGAAAAAAAGGCCAAGCACGTGGAGAGGATTGTGCATTAAATATAACTTGGGATAATAAGCCAGTAGACAAGAGCTCCCTCTTAAATGCAAGGATGTGGAAGGTGGAGCTGAAGCCAATTATGCGCTCAGAAAACAAGGGCTGCAGTTATTGCAAAGCAAAATTAAAATCAGGTATGCAGCGATAAGCAGGCTGGAACACCAGACAGGTTGTGCTGATCTGTCAGCCTTCATACTGGCCCCCAGGGCAGTAACTCAGAGCATGCACAGCCAATCAGAGGTCATCGGAGGCGTGAAAGTGAGGCTGGAGCAACGGCCCGCCCCACCAATGGGCAGGCCCTGCCTGAGTCACAACTCCTTCTGCCGCAGCCTCTCGTTGTCATAAGGCAATACGTGGTGGCCTAGGCAAGGTTGGCGCTTTGTGCCTTGGCAAGACAAGGAGCTGGGTTCTAATCCTGTTCAGGCACCTCCATTTTGAATGGACCAAATCTTTGTCTAGTTAGCTCAGTATGAACTGGGATAATGCCTTATTAGGACAAACCACAAGGTCAGATAGGATAATTAATATTAATATTAATAAATATTAATAATACAGTCGAGGAGTGATGTAATTTTTTGGGGGGTGGGGCAAACATTTCCCAAATCTGGGACAGCACAGAATCCGTAAAGAAGCAACAGTGCCAATTTAACAGATTTTCAGAGAATATATTGACTTAGCATCATTTCCTCTGAGCAGACAATTTCTGTTCCCTTGGTTGTTGAGTGCCCAGGTTTTACACAAAGAAAGATCAAAGCAAATTAAATTTTACATTTTTCCAGAACGTTTTTTCCATCACAATTTCATTTCTTTTTTTCGGACTCTGGACTGTCGGCCTCTGCATATCCTGTGGCTGTGAGTTCCACAGCTTAATTGTATAGTCATACGATTCATTTTTGGGGCAATACGTATTTACTGATTTCATGCAACTGTGATTATCTCCAGTACTATGATTATACAGTATTGTTATCTGTTTGGGTGCTGTCCTAGTGCCCCGACAGCAAGTGCATATAAACAAAACTAATTTGAGACAGATTCTCTGCCCCATAAGAGAACTTAGCGACTGAACAACAACAATGAAAAAACGCCCTTATTCTAGACCACTTCCCTCTCCTCCACACTTCCTCTTCCAATTGGCTGAGACCATTTTGCAGACGGGCAAGTCGTGAATAAAGCCAGCACTGTACTTGCTAATGCCACTAGGCAAAGCCCAGAAATTTGTATTGGCTTATCTTGAAAGTGTCAGCATTATAATTACTGTTTTGTGCAATCCGTGAGCACCTAGCACTTAAGATGGCAAAGATCGGGCTGAGATCATACAGTGTGTGGGCAGGATCGGGCGAGGGAGGAGGAGGGAATCCATGCAGGACCTGCCCGACTTCCCTCTTCTGCACCGCAATGGACAGGTACAGTAGCTGTTATCGTAAGAACCCCGTGGAGATCCATCAGGTCCAACAGCCTGTTTTCATCACAATAGCCAATCAGTTGCCTGCGGGAGACGCAAAAGGCAGGCATGAAGGCTAGAGCCCCAGCAGCTGCTATCCGGAGCACGCAGGCCGCTACCTAGAGGACCTGACTGTGGCTAGCAACCAACAGCAAGCAGTAGACTCTTCCTTCTCTATGAACTTGCCTGCAATGCCTCTGGGTCCTTCCCGCACCTGCTCCCATTATATTTTGTCTTCATTAGCAAGCAGCCACGTTTCTTGCTGTTACAGAAGCTAGCACTATGGTTCCCAAAGTGGTCGATATCGACCCCCAGGGGTCGATTTCGACTTTCAGGGGGTCCATGTCAGCGACAAAAAAATTGGGGGGTCCACCATATGTAAATGGGGGTCCACCCACCGAAATCATTATCTCAGGCGTTTCGTAAACTTTTTAAGTAGATATTTTAAATTTGAAATAATTATATGAGTAGGTACAATAAGTTTTGGACTTTGTTATTATAATTCTTGCAAATTGAACGAAGGGGGTAATGCAGAGGAAGCTCCATCACCCTACTTACACAGACTCCCTGTGGATCCTGGCTCCGCAGCGCATGTTAAAAAAAAAAACTTGTGCCGCAGCACTGGGATCAGTGATGTCATGCAGGGGGTATGCGGGGGTACGCGAGTACCGGTTCCTAGGATTCCCCGCCCATTCCCCCGCGCACTCATCGACTCCGCCCCCTGCAACATTTGAATTTCCTGCACGTTTGAGTTGCCTGCACATTTTCGCAGGCAGGCAGGCAGCGAGTGGAGCCTTGCCTTTGCCTTGCCATTGAAAAATGAGCTGCTCTGGGGTTTTGGAACTGTTGGGTCACTTTAACATGCCAGGCCTCCTTAACATGTTCTGGGAGTGCTGTGGAATACTGTTGCAACTGTTGGGTCAGTTTAAAATCGTCTGAGGCCTCAAAAAGGGCTTTTTTCATGTCACTTCCTGCCACATCACTTCCGGCTTATGACATCACTTCCGGTGGGCGGGTCCCAACACGTGCCCATCAAAAGTGAGTACCTGTTCTTAAATCATTTAGATGACGCCACTGACTGGGATCCACGGGGAGTCTACCGCCGGAGAGCTTGTCTCCTCCGCAGCACCTCCCTCCCATATGAATGACGCTGGCGTGACCCCAAGGTCACCTCAGCATCGTTCAGAAGGCAGAGAATGCGCGGAGAAGCAAGAAGAGCAAGAATGAAGATATTTCTAGAGGTTAGTGAAATAAAGGGGCCTGGGAGGGCTGCAACTAAAAATGGGGGGCTGCAATATTTATTGAAAACTAGGGGGTGAGGAGGCTGCAATAGTTATCAAAAACTGGGAGGCTGCAATATTTACTGAAAACTAGGGGGTAGGCTGAAATATTTATTGAAAACGGCAGGTGCAGGGGTTGCAATATTTATTGCAAACTGGAGGGCTGCAATGTTCATTAAAAACTGTGTGTGTGGGGGGGGGTGCACGGACATGTTAAATTAGGCAATTATAAACAGGATTTTTAAATTTTTAATTTGTTTGAATAAAGGTCTGAATACAAAAATTAAGTTCGTTTTCTTTTTTTACAAAGCCCTATCAAAGTGTGTTCACAGTGTGTTCACTGTGTCAGCTGTGAAAAATATATTTGACCACATAAAGTTTAGGAAAATTTAATATCAGGCAGGCAGGGGGTCTATGGCAAAAAAATAATTCGGAAAGTGGTCCACAGGACAAAAACGTTTAGGGACCTCTGAGCTAGCACAAGAATGTGACAAGCAGGCAGGCAGCCTGCAAGCTAGCCTGCTTCCTGTTAATATTGGGTTCCCAGCGTGCAGGACGCTTTCAGCATTCCTGTTCTGGCAGCTGTCAAATTAAGAAACATGCCTGCTTGCTGATGAAGAAAATGAAATATAATGGGTGCAGGGGAGAGGGGCGCAGAGTATTGCACAGGAAACCTGCACACGCAGAGCAAAATGCTCCAACTCTGACACACAGTGCTTTATGTCCAATACATTGTGTGCAAATATATCAATTTGTGGCTGCCAAAATCACCCCCACCTCTTGCCTGTTTGTCCTTCAGGAAAGGTTTCCTTTCCTGCACAAGCTGGCAAATGGCAGGGCCAGAGGTGACGGGAAGGACAAGGGCAACTTGTTTTAGCAACAGAAAGTCGCTGTTTGAGGTGTGCCAGAAACCGTGATTGACGTACAGCAAGAGAGGACAAGTAGGGAAGATGATGCCGTCTGAAGGCATTTCAGTGGTGCGTTGCTATCTGGCCAGGTTCAAGTAAGGTTAGAGGGGAGACAGTCCAGCCACCACACTAGTCTCCCACCCCATTTAACTTTTCCGTAGCAATAGGAGGGGGTGAAAGGCAGCAAATTGATGAATGGTCCTAAAGTTGACTGCTAGACACCCCCTCAGGTAACCACCTCAGAGAGGGTCTCTCCACCATGAACCCCTGTAGAGCGCATGTCTTATCCGCAGATCAACATGCAGCACACACTCAACCCAGTTTACGTGGGGTAGTGAAGTTCTGCACCCAGCCAACTACCAAATCATGCTTCACACAACAAAATCCTTGCTTCACAGAGCCTAATCCAGTGGCTCTCAACCGTTTTGCACTGGGACCCACCTTTTAGAATGGCACTTGTGTCAGGACCCACCGGAAATGATGCCATTAATCTGGAAATGATGTCAAGGCCCCACACCAACACCCAGAAAGCTTTAAGGGGAGATGTTAGGGAACCTAACCTGAAAAGGCCGAAGGCTGCAAAGCAGATACTGACCCCACCAAGCAACGACTATTATTTCTCTTCTTGGACCAACCCCAAGCTGGTTCAGGAAGCCAAACCTGAGTGATCACGTGCCTGAGGTCAACAGCAATCTTTGGTCAATTGCCAAGCAGGAACTTGGAGAAAACATGAAATGGGTGAAGCTTTGGAACAGACTAGCCTTTGTCAACTCTTCTGGGAGCAAGCCCTACCCCATATGTCATAGAAAGGGCTTACACTTTTAAGTAGCAGTAGTGTTGCATTTCTTGGCTGTCATTTCCCCCTCCATAATGGTCGCCCCACTGCATTATGGGAAGGAGTCACGTGACAGCCACGGTCCTCCCTTTTGCAATGGAGTCCAATGATGCTGGAGGGGAGGCATTGTGGGGGGAAAATGACAGCTGGACTTTACCCTTCTCAGCGCATCCTCTGGCCCAAGGATGGTGTGCAAGACCCCAGGGTCCATGAATTAGTATCTTGTGGAATTCTGATGCAAAAACTCACACACAAAACGTATGGGTACCAGGCAACAGGATGACAAAAGTGCAATAATTTATTGATGCAGTTTTTTTTTTTAACACCAAAACAGTCTCAATTTGGCAGTGAGGAGGAGACATGCCCAACTGTTGAACACAGCAGGAAAGAGGGGAGAGAGAGAAGAGAAGGAAACTCCACCGACATGGAGAAGAGTGAGCGGATGAACAGAAGTGAAGCGGAACTGAAAGACGCCCCCAAAAAGCTGAGCTTGTCTTCCTCTTTTCCTCCACCATGCAGAACGTGGGGGGGGGGGGGCTGGATGTTGGGGCTCAATCCACCTCCTCAATGGTGGGGCCTGAGGAACCGCCGCCACCCCCAGCTCCGCCAGCCCCGGGGAACCCGCCTGGCATCCCCCCCGGCATGCCCCCAGCCCCTTGATACAGCTTGGTAATTATGGGGTTGCACACATTCTGCAGCTCCTTCTGCTGGTGCTCATACTCTTCTTTTTCGGCCATCTGGAAGAGAGAGAGAGGGAGGGGGGCACATTAGCTTTGGGGCTCATAGGGCAGAAGTCTCAGATCCAGCCCTGTAAGGAGAGCCTTAACTGCAGAAGATTCCCATCCACTTGAGAGGGACATTGAGACATATTTGGTTTGTGGTCCTGCCTCTCATCTGAAAGTACACCAGTCACTGCCTCTCTGGATCCAGAGAGAAGGGGACAGGGGAGAATGATGGGAGAGGCCTGTCAGGCAGCTGCCCTGAGGCAACAGCCTCATTTGGCTTCACGCAAAGGCCGACCTCATCTGCTGAATAGTATTGCACAAGTTCTCAAACATTTTAGACCGGGACCCACTTTTTAGAATGGCACTCGTCTTGGGACCCACCGGAGTGGAAGGCAGCTTGAGAGGGACTGTTTCTGGAACACTTTCAGGCTTGTAAGGTTCCAAGCAGCATCGCCTTACTGAATTGTGTCGCAAGACAGCTTTGATGAGCTGCTTAGAGACAACACTCCAAGGGCCCAGAGCTCTGCTTTCGGACACCCTAGTGAAGAGACACCTCTGCTGCCCCCTAGTGGAACAAACAAACCACCTGGCCAAATCCACAACTCTATACTCACATGACACATAAACCTGGATTTAAAAAATCCACTACTTCTGCCTGGGGGAAATTCTAGAACCTGTAGTTTTTTTGTGGGTTGGTGGGAAGGGCGTGATAGAAGACTCTCAGCACCCCAAACTACAATTCCCAGAACATCCAGGGAAAGCCATGATACTGCACCTGTCGCAGTCAGCAAAGTCTTTTCAGGCCACCCTTCTAAGCAAGCCTGAAATTGTGCACCCTTCAGTAAATAGACCTAAGCACAGTTCACGTTCCCTATTGCAGGAAGCATTACTTACATATGCAGCACTTGTTGCCTTCACCTTCCGATCTCGGCTCCCTTTTCACAACCTCTAAGGCTTCCCATCCCCATCGTGACCCCCGAGTCACGCCCAAAGACCAGCTCGCTCACCTGATTCCTGTCCAGCCAGGAAATGACCTCGTTGCACTTGTCCAGGATCTTCTGCTTGTCCTCCGGGGACAGCTTGTCCTTCAGCTTCTCGTCCTCCGCGGTGCTCTTCATGTTGAAGGCCAGCGACTCGAGGGAGTTCTTGGCAGCGATCTTCTCCCGCTGGACTTCATCCTCTGCCTTGTACTGCTCTGCCTCTTGGACCATGCGCTCGATCTCCTCCTTGCTGAGACGGCCTGGAAGCAGGAAGCCGGCAGGGTCAGCGGCCAGTTCCTGCAGACCAGGAAGCCCCAGCGACTCCTGCCCGCTCCCCTGTCGCCAGCCTCACCTTTGTCGTTGGTGATGGTGATCTTGTTCTCCTTGCCCGTGCTCTTGTCCACCGCGGACACGTTGAGGATGCCGTTGGCGTCGATGTCAAAGGTCACCTCGATCTGGGGGACGCCGCGGGGGGGCAGGCGGGATCCCCGTCAACTCAAACTTGCCCAGCAAGTTGTTGTCTTTGGTCATGGCACGTTCCCCCTCGTACACCTGCAACGAGCGGGTGCAACAGGTTAGCGCACAAACCTCGAGAATCTGCCCCCCCTTTCCCCAGTGGAAGCCATCCCAGTGCCTTCCTCGGGAGACCTGAATTGCCTCTTGATTCTCAAACGCTGTCCAGATTTGGAAAGGAGGCTCAGCTGCTAGGGAGGGGGCTTCTCAGTGGTGGCCCCCATGATGAGAAGTCTCTAGCCTTGCAGTGTGCCCACCCCTGCACAACATTGCTTTGGCTCTCGTGTTTAGTGGCTCTCTTCATTCAATCCCTTCCCACTGCAACCCAGCACCCTACTTCTAGAAAAGTGGTACTTCTTAAGGGCCATCAGAAGGGAGAAAGCTTTTCAACACAGCGAACCTACCCTACCAAGTCAGTAATGAGCAAGCTGGAACAGTAGTTCATATTACCCTGACAAACAGGTATGAACCATGCGCTACACCTACTGCCCTAGCTGACGGTCTCCCCATGTTGCAGGGTTCTGCCATCTTCCCCAATCCAGAGGGTCCCAATTGGAGCCGCCATTTTGGATCACAAGAGATGCTGCAAGATTTGGGCGCTGCCAGCTTGAATTGTATGAAACCAGTGATGGCATGCTGGCGGAACGGGCCGGTATGCCGTACGGCTTCCTCCGGAGGGGCTGGCAGCAAAGGGCGCCATTGCGCGGCAGAAGCCGCGCGTCTTTGCGCCCTCCCCTGCACTCAGTTCACTCCGAAATGGAGTGATTCCGGGTGCAGGGAGGCGTGGCCGGGCTCCGCCATCGGGGCGGAGAGCTGCCAATCATCTGGGCGTTCCGGTTCTTGGCGCGCCCAGATGACATCACTGTATGAAACCTCATGCAATCCAAGATGGCGGCACCCAGTTGCGCTAGGAAGAAAAGGCTGCAAGTCCCCAGTAAGTCTGGGAGCCCCCTACTCTCACCTGGGCCTTCCACTTACCTGGATGAGCACGCCAGGCTGGTTGTCCGAGTACGTGGTGAAGGTCTGCGTCTGCTTGGTGGGGATGGTCGTGTTGCGCTTGATGAGGGCCGTCATCACCCCGCCGGCCGTCTCGATGCCCAAGGACAGAGGAGTCACGTCCAACAGCAGCAGGTCCTGCACGTTCTCCGACTTGTCCCCGCACAGGATGGCCGCCTGGACAGCTGGGGGGGGGAGCAGTGCCACAAGTCAGCAAGCGGTCAAGCCAACACGCCACGACTAAGCAGCATGCTGGGTGCGGCAGATAAGCCCATCAGGAGCCCCTCCACAAACGCCTCTAGGATGCTTCTAGACTGCTCCCTGCTGCACTTGCTCCCTGAACTGCAAGATATACTGCCTCTGAACATGGAGGCTCCATTGCACTCTAGAGATGACCCAACAAGCGTTAAGAATCAATTCCAGATTCCCCTGCAAGGAGGAACGTAGCCAGACTGGGACCACAGCAGGAAGAAGCCACAGAGAGGACGATATTTTTATACCCAACTTTGCTTGGTGGACGCTCCACATCCAAGGGTTCTGTACCTGCGAGTGTAACCACTCGCAAATACAGAAGGTTCATATAGGTGCCTCTAGAAGCTCCTGGGAGTGATTTACCTGGAGCCTCCAGAAGCCTCTCCTTGGTTGTGCCAGGCTAGCAACTTGCTCTTTGGGCCTCCACAGGCCTCAAAATGGCACACAGAAGCTTCCGGAAGCTAGTTCTGGACAACTTCCAGTTTGACCAGAAGTAGCTTCCGGAGGCTTCTGAAAGGCCATTCTGAGACCTGTTGAGGCCAATAGAGCGAGTGGAAGCCCAATGTGACCGACGGGAAGCTTCCGGAAGCTTTAAGTAATTGTGAATGGACACCAGCATCCGAGGAACTTCTGATTTGTGGGGGTGGCCATGGTGGATGGAACCAAATCCTCGTGGATAAGGGGGCCCCACTGTATTCCACACAAGTTGCATGTTCTGCCACCCTCAATTCCACCTCCCGTGCAGCCTCCTCACCTGCTCCGTAGGCCACGGCCTCGTCTGGGTTGATGCTCTTGTTCAGCTCACGGCCGTTGAAGAAGTCCTGCAGCAGCTTCTGAATCTTCGGGATGCGGGTCGAGCCGCCCACCAGCACAATGTCGTGCACCTGGGACTTGTCCAGCTTGGCGTCGCGCAAGGCCTTCTCCACCGGCTCCAGGGTGCCCCGGAAGAGGTCCGCGTTGAGCTCCTCGAAGCGGGCGCGGGTGATGGACGTGTAGAAGTCGATGCCCTCGTAGAGGGAGTCGATCTCGATGGAGGCCTGGGTGGAGGAGCTGAGGGTGCGCTTGGCCCTCTCGCAGGCCGTGCGCAGCCGCCGGACCGCCCGCTTGTTGTCCGTTATGTCCTTCTTGTGCTTGCGCTTGAACTCCGCCACAAAGTGGTTGACCATGCGGTTGTCGAAGTCCTCGCCGCCCAGGTGGGTGTCGCCGGCCGTCGACTTGACCTCAAAGATGCCGTCCTCGATGGTCAGGATGGAGACGTCAAACGTGCCGCCCCCCAGGTCGAAGATGAGGACGTTGCGCTCGCCACCCACCTGCGCATGCAAGAGAATCAGTACCCTACTCCAGAGGAACCCTTTGTGAAGACTCTCCCTGCAAGTACCAATTTTCAGTGGATAACGAAACTCGGGCATCACCTTGCCCAAGAAATGAGTTGCACCAGCATGCCGTTTCCCCAGTGACCAACCACTGTTTTGTGTAGCCCGCGAACAGGAGGTGAATGCCTACCCCTCTTCTGTTGTTGCTCACCCTTGTAACTGGTAAGCAGAGGCACACTAGTGTGGTGTGCAGCCTTCACAACTAGTAACCATTGGCAAACTCGACTCAACCCAATCCCCTTCTCAACCCACCCAACTCGTGGCCGCCACCCCCCCATCTTGTGGCCATGGGTTCCACAGACTAATCATGCACTAGGAAAACAGCCTCAGCAGTCCATCCTAAACTTGACCGGTTTTGCTGGATGACCCACTGGATTTTAGTAGTGTGAGACCCCCTCATCACCTTTTTGTCCAGCCCGTAGGCTATGGCAGCAGCGGTGGGTTCGTTGATGATACGAAGGACGTTGAGGCCTGCAATGGTGCCAGCATCTTTGGTGGCTTGTCTCTGGGAGTCGTTGAAGTAGGCCGGGACTGTGATGACCGCATTGTTGATCGTCTGGAAGAGAGACAGAATGAGGACTACTGTTCACTATGCTTGGGGGGGGGGGGGTAAAAGAGACAAGGGGCTTTTGTCTGCAGGATTCTACGCCCCCATCTCACATGTCCTGCGATTACATTCCTCCCACTCCATTCCCCCAAGCAGCCTTCCTCCAGCTCTTCCCTCAACATCCAGATTCTTCTATTACTGTGCAAGCTCACCTCTACAGTTCCAGCTCTTTACTTCTGCCTCAAAATCCACCTGCCCCACAAATCTTTGACACGACCCCTCCCTGCAAGCCTTGGTCCCAAATCACAACCAAGCGCCCAGGTACGGGCAACTCTGTCTCCAACTGCCCCAATCCCAGCCACTCCTCTTGTAATTTAGACTGCATAGTCCTTGGGGCAGGGAGCCATTTGGCAGGCTCTACAGTGCAGAATCCTCAACCGCATGTCACAGAGACCTCCTGCACTGCCTTAGCCGGACATCACCCACCTTGCCCAGGTAGGCCTCTGCGATCTCCTTCATCTTGGTGAGGACCATGGACGAGATCTCCTCCGCATAGAACGTCTTGGTCTCGCCTTTGTACTCCACCTGCACCTTGGGGCGCCCCCCGTCGTTGATCACCGTGAAGGGCCAGTGCTTCATGTCGGCGTGTACGATGGGGTCGTCAAAACGGCGGCCAATCAGGCGCTTGGCATCTGGGACGGGGGGCGGCCAGAACAAGACAAATTCAGTTGTGAGGTTTTCTCAGAGCTTATCTCAGCAGCAAGTGGATGAGAAGAAGCAGCCATTGCTGAACTTCTAGTACTTACCGAAGACTGTGTTGGTGGGATTCATGGCCACTTGGTTCTTGGCAGCGTCCCCGATGAGGCGCTCCGTATCCGTGAAGGCCACGTAGCTGGGGGTGGTGCGATTGCCCTGGTCGTTGGCGATGATCTCCACCTTGCCATGCTGGAAGACGCCCACGCAGGAGTAGGTGGTCCCCAGATCAATGCCGACAGCTGGACCCTTGGACATCTTGGCTGCAAGAGGACACACGAGGGGTTAACTCACAAGAGCCACAGCAGGAGGAAGGGCGGTATACAAAGGTAAACGTAACAAAACCAGGAGGTCCCAGATTCAAATGCCATCAAATTCATTAAAACATAAGAAGAGCCCCACTGGATCAGGCCAAAGGCCCATCTAATCCAGCTTCCTGCATCTCACAGCAGCCCACCAGATGCCTCAGGGAGCACACGAGACAACTAGATATGTGCATCTCATTGCCACTTCCCTGCATCTGGCAAGCTTCACTCTGCAAGCTAATAGCTTTCCCTTCCTCGGCACCCTACCTGTACAACAGGGCTGTTGTATGCAGCTCCAATTCCCCCTCCTCCCCCAGGCTTCTGCCATCAATTTTAATCTCCCAAGCAGCGCCTGAATGCCAATGCCTTGATGTGAAGTGGACTAGTGCCCCCTGCTGGAAGCCTCTGAAACTGTACATCCAGTTGTGAGTGACAGCTGAAAGGCACTACAGTAATTAATGGATACACATGTGCGCGTGTGTACACACACACACACACACACACTTTCCCTCTGAGTTCACTGGGGGCTGGAATCCAAGCCGCAGCTCATGCCCATATAGCACAACCTTGGTTGTAGCCCTTCCTCAGCTGACCTGCAGATATCACTTATTAGGTGTCATGTCCCAGGAACATGAAGATCTTCAGCTCCTAAGCAGGGAGACCCATAAAAAGTGTTGTTATTGGCTCTTATCCCAGTGTGAATGGGAGCAAGCCGACTCATTGCAGACCATGCGCTTCAATAGCCACAAGTTCTTGGACCCATTGCAAGGGAACGGTAGACTGAGACCTTTCAGAGAATCACAGTGAATCCTTGCCATGAAGACAGCATCCCATTTTTAGATGATACAGCACGGACAACTCCTTCTTCCTGCCCCATCTGACCTTCTCCTGTTAGACCCTTTTATTCCGTCATAATTGAAAACAGGTATGCAGCTTCATTGCAATACAATAGGCAAAGATCTTACCAGGTTGGGCAAAAAAAATGATTCGGGTTTCTGATCTGATTCGGGATGAGCAGTTAACTCCTGCTAACTGGGCAAAAGGCACTTTTTCAAATATAAGGCACTTATATTTAGCAGGGGAAGAGCAATTGTCCCTCTTCACCCCTGCGCAGTGTCTTTTCTAGTGGCTATTGCAGGTGGTGTTCTGCATTTTTTTTAGATTGCGAGCCCTTTGGGGACAGGGAGCCATTTAACTTTATTATTATTAGCCTGTAAACCGCTTTGTGTTGAAATGTGGTATATAAACACTATCGGTTGGTTGATCAACTCCTGTAAAATATTTAGGCTTCATGTAAACATTTACAGACCCATACAGAACTGATTCCCAACATCGTGTTTTGCAGCCCTGCCTGTTCTGTTTTATGCACCATCTATTACAATATGTTCTTCCAGAAGGACAGAACTTTCGGGGGGGGGGGGAAATCAGAAAGGCATGCAGTCGCTAATTGAAACACAAGATGTTTAAGCTTCGTTAACAGCTTAGTGTCTTAACCACAGCTGTAGATGGAACAGAGTGGGGCCAACTTCCCAAGTAACCATGCATAGAACTGTGTTGCTGTGCATAAAAAGACATATGTCCTAAGTCTTGCATATGAGCCTACAATTGCAGAACACGCTGCACATGCCCAAGAACTCTTCTCTAGCCGAGCTGCAGATATATTACAGCTGAAGCATGGCAGCTGGAACTGGTTCCTGGACCACACTTCAAAAGCTAAAAATAAGGCCCACAGCTAGGAACAGAAAGAGGGAAAGGAACCATTGCACCCCTAAAAATGTAGGAGACTGCCGTGTGTTGTTGCTAATGATCAGAAAGTTACGACCTGCAGTTGCTTTCTTATTCTTTGGGCAGTGAGTAGAGGCAGCGTCAGGCAAGACGATAGCCGTGCTTTGCAAGATGTGCTTCCGGTTTCAATCGAGCTATGCGGGCAGAAGAGCTGTGGGATTCTTAAAGGGGGTCCAGAGAGGAGATCTCCATATCGGGAAAGGGCACACTCAAAAGGCTGCTGCCACAGGCAGGCTGAAGGGCACCGTTAAACAGGCATCTCCCATCGGCTTGCCCATGTGAGAAGCAGGGGGTGGAGACAGCCAGAGGGGCGTGGCTAGCTCCCCATTCCAGGAAGAAGCTTAAGCCAGCTCCCCGCCCCTAACCTCAGCAGTGGAGATTTTTCTAGAACTCTTCTTCTGGGAGGACTTGAGACTGCGGCTGAGACAAGCAAATACTGCAGTCAAGAGAAATAAGGGCAAAAGGAAGCTTTGGCTATCAACAGGCATTTTTGCACGGGGTCCCTGGACTAGGGGCAAAGCAGACCCCGTTCTCAGCTTCACCCCCTCATCCCATCCTACCCACATATTTCTTCCCCAAAGCTTACGAGACAACCCAAGCATCTTGATCTGGCCAGCTCCTGTTCCTCCCCCTCTTCTCACACACAGACACACACACACACAGACAGAGAGAACACTTAATTTGAGCAGGACCTGTTTGGAACCCCAGTTCTCAACTCCAGAACGTGAGAAACTTCCTCTGCACATGTGCAGAGTGCATTTCGCACGTACCAATCCTTTCCACCAGTGAAAAAGGTGTGTTTTGGGGTCTTCTTAGCAGATTTAAGCCCCAGTCCCTCTCATTTCCACACCCAAAAACAAAGGCTCCAAGTTATTTTGGGGGTGGGTCCCTTTACATGTACCTTCTTAATAAGCAGTTGACACTTCAAGCACCAGAGGAAGAAATAGAATCTGCCTCCTCAAAAAGTAGTTCCCAACTGGCCTGAACACACGGTTAAAACTGAGAAGGGGAGGAGGGTCTGTTAGGAGTCCAGTGGGAACCAGTCCAGCTTCCAGAATGTTCCCTGGGTGTCAACATGGAGCCACAATGAACAATCTGCCCTAGCCACACAACTAGGATTGATACACACCCACTGTGCAGAAAACATAGATATGGAGTTTGTGCACTCAGCAAACATTCTGCATGCCCTTATCCGAGTCCAGCTGGAGGGGAAAACCAAGCTGCATTGCTATGCCTACTTCCCTGGGAGTAAGCCCTAGTAGACAATAGGGTTAACTTCCTAGTAAGCATGCCAACTGTTGCCCTATCGGAACAAAAACCCACAACTGCAGAAATTGGAAGAGGCTCCCTCCCCCTATTCACTCTCTATGCTGAGATAATCCACTACCTGTTTTTGTTTAAAACGCACAAGAGCAGCCCCCTTTCCTGGTAAGTTGGCAACCACCCATCAAAAAAGGCGCACCACTTAGCATTACTATACAGGAAAGCATTATGTAAGACAGGAAGATAGCCAGGCTTTTACCACCCTGCTGGAGGATAATGGCGACAGTGGGGCAAGTGGTAGCACATATTGGGCAGTTTTAGAAAGGTGTACCACAGTTCAAAGAGCAGACACGCAAGCGCTAACCGCTAGGACCTGCCGTCTCATTTGTAAAGCCCTATACTATGTGCTGTAAGGGCACGGATGACAGCAGAACACTAGCACCGTCGTTCTCACGTTATTCCACGCTAACTCAGCAGCTGTTCTCGGGAGACTAGGAAGGGGTTAACTTAACACCCAGCCGCCTCGCAAGCCGCCCTCTTTGCAACGAGAGACGCGGGTCGCTTCGGGCCAAGGGGCGCATCCACCGCCCGGGGGCGCCCGCCTGGAATTTTCCACGGCGAAGGCAACCAGAATTGCGAGCCCGTTTCCCTCATCTCGAACTGAAAGGATCCCAAAGGACTTGGGAGGGAGAAAAATAAATAAATGAATCAAATTTAATTCTCAAGAATTGCAAACGAGCAAGCCCGGCGAAACGCGAACCCAGGCGTCCGGGCTCCTCACTGCCCCGCCCAACTAGAGAGCCCGCTCCTAGGCACGCTTTCTGGCGAGTAAACCCCACCGACTTCAGCGGCATGCAGGAAACTACAGCCATGCAGCTCGATCCCAACTATGTTATGTTTAGTGGAAAGTAAGCCAGCGAATCTACCCAGACTCGCTCCCCAGTCTCCGGGGAAGGGGGGGGGGGTGTAGAACTGCAATCTGGCGCAACTGCGCAGGAGTAAGGCACGTTGAGCGCCAAGGGGGTTACTCCGAGTAGGCTTGCAACTAAGCATATTCAAGGTTAACAGTGCAGACTATCCATGCATACTCAAAAGTAACCCCTCCTCTTGTTATTCTCCCCCCCTCCAATAAATGCGCACACCACTGCATTGCAAATTTTACTGAAACAGGAGTCACTTCGGATCGTGCTGCACCACGGCTTCGAAGGATCCAGCCTCTTTGCCCCTTACTTCCAAAAAAAAAAAAAAAAGGGCGGGGGATGGATCCTATGCGTTTCTGCTACCCAATTTTGGAGAACGGTCCCAGAAGCCTGGCCTCTCCAACCGGCAAATTAAACGCCTCGTTTCCAAAATTCAAGAAATTGCGGGACTCCAGTCAAGCCCCTTCAGGCCTAGGAGGTTATATTCGTAAACCCCCGCGCGGTTCCCATATCACGAAGACCAAAAAGAAAAAAAAAATGCTCTGCACTGTGCTCAGAGACACTCTTTTTTCAAACGACGCACGAGCCCCACCGTTCAGAATGCGGATTCCGAATAGAACCCGAGGATAAGACGAAGCGAGGCGCAGCGGCGGCCCAAATGGGTAAACAACTGCCTTGGCGAGGCGACTGCAGCTGGGAAAGACACCACGCAAAGCCCGTCTGGGTCGCCCGGATCTCCAAGCCCCCGCGCGACCGAGCGGATCCCGCCCTGCTCCCATTTGCAAGAACTGCGCCACGATCCACAAGTCCGCAGCGCCCCCCTCCTGCGCTTCGTGCCACGCAGGTACCTGTTTCCACGCTGCAGCCAACGGGCTCCCTTGCTCAGTTTGCACGACGAAAAGCGGCCACCCCGCGCGTGGAACCGGCCTGCGCACGCCCAACCGTCGACGCCCTCACCCCTCTTGCCCCCTCGGACTTTATAAGCGGCCCAGCACACCCCGCCCCTTTGCGCGCCGCCGGCTGCCTCCCGCGCCTCCCTCCGAAGGGCGCTGACACTTTGCAGAAGCTTCTCGACTTGGCCCGGCTTCCTCGCCCAATCCGGATTCGCATCGGGCTGCCTGTCAAAGAGCCGAGGGTGGAGTGACGCGGGTGCCGGGGTGGAGCTCCAGCTGTCGGCCTGCGCGGTGTGGACGGGGCTGAAGCCCCGTCTCGAACTTTCAAGAAGGGGGCGTGGGGAGTAGCAATCTGCCCGTGTAAACGGCGGCGGGGGCGTGACACCCGATCCTCCTGCCCTGCGGACGCGTTCTCCCGCCCTGCCCTTGAGTCCGCTTTCTAATTTTACCCCTGGTTATTTTTGGCCGGGGAGCAGGTGTGGCACAAACGAACAGGACGGAGGGAAGTTGTAACCCACCCGGATCTCATCTTTGGAGTCGCTCCCAATCGCGCGTCCACAGTGTCTAAACATAGGCAGTGTCTAAAGTTTGAAGGAGAGAAAGGGTGTTCAGTGCTGAAAGGGGAATAACCTCCACAGTCAGGGGTGCGCTTTGGGAATGTGCCTCTGAGCATGTGCAGAGTGCCTGTCGCACCGCATAGAACGTACCCCATAAGGATGAAAAGGAAATAACCCCAGTGCAGTGAAACTCAATGTTATGCATGCTTACTCTGAAGTAAGTCCCATTTTGGTCAATGAGGCTTACTCCAAGATAAGTATGGATAGAATTGCAGCCAGGATTGCAGTCTTTTGCCCAAAAGACTGCAATTCTGGCTGCAATCAGGGGTGATCGTGCTTTTCTCCTGGCTTCCCCTTATTTCTGCACATCAAAACCGATGTTAAGAGCACACGAGCAGACCAGGAGTGTGTGTCTCGTTAGTTGGCAGCCCAGCCTTCAAATCTGAACGGCTCACGGAACTAGGCCAGCGTTGGGTCCTCTGCAGAAGATGGGATGAGTCATTTTGCATCTTCGATTTTACAAAGCGCTTTCGGTCTCCCATCTCTTTTCCAACTGGATGTAGGAATGTACAAGGGATGCAGCATCTATTGAACGTAGCAATAAGCACAATAACACTATCGACCAGCCCCCAATTGTGGCCTTCCGTTGCTTTGCAGCCACGCTATAAAGTCACTACTCCGGGTAGCAAATCTGAAAGCGCACCATTTGTGGCTTTCAGTCGTCATCGGTGTTTATCTCGTGCACACGAATAAACCAAACAGCCGGGGCGGGGGCGAAATCAACTGAGTTTTCCGTGCTGCTTTTGTGACACCCCACACACAGCGGTCTGTTTGTCGCCCGAAGTTGCAAGCACCGTGCATGATCACTCAGGAGTAAATCCCACAGGGCTCACCGTGCAAGAGTTGCAAACCCAATTGCAAAAGAATTGCAACATGCACGTTACCTCTGCAATTGCCCCTTGCAACTGTTGGTGGATTGCACGCTACTGATCCTACTGCTCCCCGCTTTCACTTGCACAAGCGCCCCAAACTTTTCCCGTTCTCCTCCCCGCACCGAGCACATTTCCGACTCCGCCCTCCCAACAGCAGTCCTGCAAACTGTTCGTTCAGGCGGGGCAGCCAATCAGAAAGGAGGCGTGCGCCGCTCCTCCAATGAGAAGGAAAGTCCTGCCCCTCGCCCAAAGCCCGCCCACTCAGTATTATGAGAGACTTGTCACGTAGGCGCAGTGGGGTTTTTTTTTTGGCGTTTGGTAACCATGGCGACCCACAGGACGGAGGCCTGGCCCGGGATAGTGTTGCCATTAGGATAGGAATGGGGGGGGGGGTGGAGGAGGAGTGGGTCTATTGTATTGGTGAATTGTGCAGCCTGATGCATGCTTGGGGTTTGGCCCACTGCTTGCAATGGGACTTTACTCCCAATTAAATGTGCTTCCCATTGCAACGGTCATCTAAGGCACAATGGTAGTTCAAATCTAAGGTAGCTCAATTCATTCACTTAGCTTTCCTCCTTTTTTTGGTCAGCCACTGCCAAGCCTTGCCTTGGGCTCAGTCCTGCAAAGAGACTGCAGCGCCAAGAGGGTCTGGAAGATCTGGAGCGTGTGCGATGATGGCAGCACCTCTGAACATGGGCAGAGTGCCCCAGAGTTCCTTAGAGTGACGCCCAGCCACGCTTGCACCAAACCCTTAGCCGAACCATTCTGTACTCAACGCAAGTGTTCCTTCGTGCCTCCTTTTAATATTTCTGATTATTTTAACCAGAACCTCACCGCAAACCTTTCAAGTTGAGGTGGGTTGTCAAGCGAGTGGGTTCCCGAGCAGCCCAGAACTACAGTGCATCTCTTTAAAAGCATTCCATCATTTTGCTTTGCCCACTTCAGCAAGCATCTAAGGCTCCCAATTTTGATTTGGGATGGGGGTCTGTAGCCGAAAATCGGCCTAGAATAGTTTCTATCATGGGGAATGCATTTGAAAAGGCAAACAACCAAACGAGAGTATGAGGATCATGTTTATTACACTTGTGCGGGCAGGTCTGTCTCCCTTGAAAGGCAGGGGAAAAGACAAAAAAATATACATTACAAGCATCTTTATACCCCCCCCCTTCTTCCTCCAAGTTCCTGCTTGGTGGAAAACTACATCACAGGGGCTGGGACACAAGATGCTCTGAGCTAATTGGGCCTTGAGAATATACTGTGACCATTCTGATAAGGCTCTGCTGGCCTGAACCGGTTCTCCATCTATTGTGAGGATTAGCAACACTGGATAGAGAAAGTTACACGGGGCAATTCGGTGAGAACAAAGAGCAAAGAATGAGAAACAAGTTACATGTGTCAGCAACTTTAAACAAGAGACTTTAGACAAAAGATGGCTGCACTTTGGTTCGACGGCAACAGGTCAAGGAGGTTAACCTCCTTGCAACAGGTCCTTGAGGAAGGACCCCCCCCCCATCTTCCTCTGTCCTTGGGGAAGAGCATAATGGGCGGGGGGGGATGAAGCAGTTGAAGCTTTTCCTCCCACTGGGAAGAGGCTGAGGACCCTGCCCCAAGGGGCTTACAATCAAGCCTAAGCCGAGCAGCCCTGTCTCACACTGCAACAGTAATATTTCGGGGGGGGGGGCTTCTCCTTTGCAAGAACAGGCTGAAGTGCATATTGCGTGACGCGATGCAGGCTGCGTCGTCATGGGTCACAATGGTTCACAATCCGGCGCAGCCACTGCGAATCGGCTCTGCCCTTCATTTACATGCAACGTGACGATAGGCTGCTATTTCTTTCTTTCACTTCGCCCCCAGGAGGAGCCAACCCACGCGCGTTTCCTGTTTGGAAAGCGCCGCTCCCTGCACGGCGTTGCTTTCTGTTTCCTTTCCTCCTGCAACCGGTTGCTGCTCCGAAGTCCCTCCGGATTGCAGTTTGCTGCTTTTCCCGGAACGCTATTTTGGGGGACGCTGTAAGTATTGGCACAGCTGAAGGCTTGAGAGAAGAGCGATCCAAAGAGCTGGAAGGAAAGGGGGAAAACAATCGCTCCTTGAGGTTTCTGGGGAGTGGAACTGACCAAGAATGTCGTTGGGCCTGAAAGGTTACATAAAGGTGTTGTGGCTTTGGATTTTGTGAACTGGAGCCCGCATCATCGGGTTCTGATGCTCCAGATTGCATCAGATTCCTTGAGCCACAGTCCATCTCCTCTTCCTTAAATTGCTTGTTTAAACAGGCAGGCATTCCCAGGCAGGGTATAAATTCTTCAAATAAAATAAACAAATTTTGAAACAGTTTGGATTTTGGATGTCCAGATAAGAGATAATCTACCTGTAACCAAACAACCAAACAGCTAGTGATTCTCTGGTGTGCACCAGGGAATATTTGGGTCGGGGAAGATTTTGTCTCTTGTGTCAGAGACAAAATATTGAAAATTGAAAATATTCAACTTTATATTGAAAATATGAGACGATGGGATGCTGGAAAGCGGGAGGGCTGTGTGGTTGTTTTGCTTGTGTCAAGGTTGTGAACAGGCTTTTTTTTCTGATTCACTTTGCTATTGGAAAACAGCTGCGAGATCACCCAACTTATTGCTGCATTCTCAGGAAGGCAGTGGGCTCTGGTGTCATAATGATGGCGTCTCTGACCACGACATCACTTCCGGTGGGTCCTGGACAGATTCTCATTCTAAAAAGTGGGTCCCGGTGCTAAAAGGCTTGGGAACCACAGGTCTAGGGCTTAGTATTTCAGCCATTGGGTTGTAGGAGAATTTTTAAAAAAGTAGCAGGCATAAGCAGAAACAGCCCTGACTCTGCCTTATTTCCTATAGTAAAGCCCACGCTATGAATCCTCTGGAAATTCAGGAGCTGGACCTCAGAGAGATGGGTGCCATGATCCAGTCTCGGGTGGTCGTGGAGGTGTCCAGTCATGTGCAGTCCCTCCTGGATTCCTTGGAGACCGCCACACTAGAGATAGCAGTGACGGGCGAATCGGGTGCCGGCAAGTCCACCTTCATCAACGCTCTGTTGGGGCTTAGTGATGGGGACCCCCGGGCTGCCCCCACCGGCGTCATTGAGACCACAGCCTCCCCGAAGCCTTACCGGCATCCACGCCTGCCCACCGTACAGCTCTGGGATCTGCCAGGCACCGGCACTCCGTCCTTCCAAGCCGAGAGGTACCTGCAGCAGGTGGGCCTGGAGAAGTACGATTTCTTCATCATCGTCACCTCGGAGAGGTTCCGGCAGAACCATGCCGAGCTGGCCCGGGCGGTGGGCGCCATGGGCAAGCGTTTTTACTTTGTCCGTACCAAGGTGGATCAGGACATACGGGCCTCACGGCAGCGGAGACCCACCTGTTTTCAGGAGGCCCAGGTGCTGCGGGAGATCGAGATGGATTGTCTCCGCCACCTGCAGAAAGAAGGCCTGGGCTCCCCGCAGGTGTTCCTGCTCTCCAGCTTTGAGCTGCACAAGTTCGACTTCCAGCGCTTCCAGGACACGCTGGCCGAAGAGCTGGACGGCCACAAGCGGCATGCCTTGCT
>JAJKFI010036000.1:0-28681 GCA_029204185.1 Lerista edwardsae
GTGTGTGTGTGTGTGTGTGTGTGTGTGTGTGTGTGTGTGTGTGTGTGAGAGAGAGAGAGAGAGAGAGAGAGAGAGAGAGAGAGAGAATACTCAAACCAGAAAAATGGAGAACAAAAGGAAGGGAGAGAAAACAAGCCAGGCTTATAAAGCCACCCTTCACATCGAAAAAAAATGTACAGGCCTGCCCTGATATTCACTGATTTGGTATCCACAGATTCAGGGCGCAATCCTAACCTGGAGTTAGGCAGGCACAGTTAGGCCAGCAAAGTTTGGCCGGCACAAGGGACACCATGAAGTATGTTTGGACCAGTCTCAGAGCCAGAGAGGCCAGCACACAGACGTGCACCATCCTCTCTGACTCCGAGAGGGATCCAAACGCACTTGACGGTGGCCCTTTTGAGGAGGCCCACAGAGCATAAAACCTGCCCACACAACCATCTTGGCACAATCTGTTCATAGTGCCCACAGACTGTTGGTTGGTGAAATGAACCCAGGTCTAGTCATTTGCATGGAAATGGGCACCTGGGCACAGATGTCCTGAGTGCGGGTATAGCCTGAGGTGGGAACAGCCCTAGTGTTGGCTTCCAATGACCGAGGGATATAGCCCTGCCTAGAAATGCACTTTTGGACAGATGCCAAACACCACTCAAAGGGATGGAGACTCATCATTCATTTCCCAAACCTTTATTGGCATAAATACAACAGATAACAATGCTGACACTAAAAATACACATGTAAATTACAACTTAAGGGTTAATTTGAGAATCTCAAACAGAAATCTAGCCACAGCTTCTGTGATAAGAGGGGAGGAATCACTCAGAAAAGTTTCAGGGTGTTCGGCTGAGAAGATAACCAGGGTTCTAAAAATACCTTATGAACAGAAGAATGAGCTGGGCAATGAAAAAGTATATGATCGAGGGTATCTGGAACCAAATGGCAAAAAAGACATAGTCGTTCCTCTTTAGGGATATTTGCAAAACGGCCGGCATGATTCGCTGAGGGAAAAATGTTGAATCGAGCTAACATGAATACTCTTCTCAACCTGGGGTTAATTAATAGGGAAAAATAATTCAAATGACGACCAGGGGAAGGAAAAAGACCAAAGAAAAGCGGAGAACAAGTAGGGTTCAAATTGGCTGCAAGAACCTCAAACTCATGCTGCCAGAGTTTGGATTTAATAAGGGCATGAGCCTGATGAATTCCTAGATCACTTAGGGATTCAAGATTCAAGTCAGGGGACAAAAGTTTGGTCGGGATTGAGACTCCTGTGAGAGTGGAGCTTCTGGGGTGTACAGGTGCCCTGCTGTGTTTCCTGGGCAGTCGGTTGTGCCAACGACAATCTGGGCCTTGCATGAACTTGTCGTCTTGGCCTGGGTGTGTCCTGCCTTCCCACGCCCTGCAGAGAAACAGGGACCCCTCCCCCCTCAAGGGCAGGCTCCCCTTGGCTGCGGGGCAGCTTCCCTGGCATGTGGCAAAGAGGGAGGGCAGAGACCAAGCCAGGAGGGAGGGGTAATTGATGCTTTAGCATTGCAAGTGGGATGGGGAGATGATGACTAATGCAATATTCCAGGTGGAGGGAAGGACAGCATTGATACTATGCTGGATGCCCCCATCGAGGGGGTCCGGCGTGTCTAAGACCAGCAGAGATTCAACAGAGGGTGCTTATCTTCATCGCTGAATGTTCCTCAGGACCTGCTTCATCTGTAGAGCTGCTGCCAACTGAGTCAAGTCATAAGAACATAAGAAGAGCCCTGCTGGATCAGGCCAAAAAGGCCCATCTAGTCCAGCTTCCTGTATCTCACAGTGGCCCACCAGGTGCCTCAGGGAGCACATGAGACAACCAGATGCCTGCATCCTTTGGCCACTCCCTTGCACCTGGCATGCTGAGGTAAATTTCTGAGGTAAAATTCTGAGGTAAACATGAGGTCAATAAAACAGAATTTGCTATCCTGTCCGTGGGGAGGGAGCCCTGCGTGACCAAGCCAAAGACCCACTGAATTCCAGCATAGCTTCCTGAATGCTTTTACTCTTCTGCTTGTGCTAAATCTGCAGGAGCCATGGCAGGGCTGGGTGGGTAACGTGAACAAATAACCAAGATGGATTGGACAAAATGTTGACCTCGTTGCACATTGCTTTGCACGGTGGCCAACCAGCTAGAAGGCCCAAAAGCAGGTCGTGAAGGCAACAGCCTCACCTGGCCCCACTCCAGTGGTGGCATTCAGGGGGTTCTCCCAGGTTCTATAGAACCGGTTATTAAATGGCCAGACCCCGCCCACTTGCTTACTTTGGCTGGCTTTGGGGTCAGGCAATGACATTAGAGAACCGGTTGTTAATTTATTTGAATGCCACTACTGCCCCACTCCACTGGAAGAGAACATTCCTGGAGTAGGAGTTGCCTGTCCGTGATCGGCCTCCAATGTCTGCAAGCGAGTCTCCAATGGCGGCTAGTGGACCACCCATTGTCCTTGAGAAATGCTTGCTTGTGAATTTCTGGCTGCAAATGCTCCTCAGCCACTTATATTCCGACTGGCCTAGATGCGCCCAGGAGCCTCACGCATTAGAAAGCAGCACTCTCTGCATTTTGCATTTGAATCAGAATCATTTTACTTTTATGCAATCCTGGGTGTTGGTTCTGTTTTAATGTTTAATTGCTTTTAAGCTAATATTAAGCTAATATTAAGTTAATATTGCCTTAACTGAATTGCACTGGTTCTACGTTTTTTTTTTTTATGTTGTTAGCTGCCTTGAATCCCTTCCAGTGTGGGAGAAAGGCAGGTTAAAAATCCTGCAAAGAAGAACAAAACAAAATCAAATAATGTGCTCTTACAGGGTTTTTTCCTCCCCTCCCCTCTCCACCTTTGAATGACAGGTTGCTGATGGCTCCTCTCCAGCTCACCTGGGCTGCCGTCGCTCACATACTCCGCAGCAGGTTATCTTCCTCCAAGGTAAAACCCAAGTCAGACGTGGTTCCTGTGATTCTGAGAAACAGAATTGTCTGTGGTTATTCCAAGTGTACCTCGGCAGCTGCAGAGTGGGCGAGTAGCAACATGAGAGCTGCACAGGGATTTTAAGGCACCGATGCTCCTCCACATGCGCTAGGCATCCATGTGCATCCATGCACTTGTGCTAGCGACATTGCAGTCTCTGGTTGGCTGCGGAGAAAGAGATAAACCCTGATGAGTGGCAACTTTAGCCATCAGAGCCAGCTCTGGGTTCTAGGGGGGGGGGGGTCCTTGGCCAATTGGTTTCCATCAGGCCCTTCCTGTCTGGGGAGGCCCAAAGTCAGGGGTTGGGAGCTGCCAAGGACCCAACATGGACCCCTTCATGTGCCAAAATGACCCCAACATGTGCCCAGAGCCTTTGCATGGTATTGATTGGGCCAGGGGTTCTCAAACCTTTTAGCACCGGGACCCACTTTTTAGAACGACAATCTGTCTGGGACCCACCAAAGGTGATGTCATGGCCGGAAGTGCCGTCATTGTGACGCCAGAGCCTGCTGCTTCCCTGAGAATGCAGCAATCAGTTGGGTTCCTTCTCGGCCACTTTCCAATCGCAAAGTGAATCAGAAAGGAAAAAGACTCTTTACAACCTTGACACAAGCAGAAGTGCCACACAGCCCTCCCCCTTTCCAGCATCCCATCTACCATATTTTCAATATGGCTGCTCTTGGTGCTTTGCGACCCACCTGAAATTGGCTTGTGTGACCCACTAGTGAGTCATGACCCACAGTTTGGGAACCACTGGACTGCACAACTCTTATGGGGCCCACCCAGGTAAGAGGGGTGCAAGGAAGGTAGACTGCCAAGGAGCCACCAATGGCCAGAAGGGAATCATTCCATTATGGATCAGAACTGGGGGTCCCTTAAGTAAGACTCGCCAACATTGTTCCTGTGATTCCTGGGTACGCATCAGCATCCCCGATGCATGCAAACATAGATCACATCATGCATGGAAAAGAAATCCTTTCCCATTAGGCCTTCCCACGCAACCTGGGAGAAACCAAAACCACACAGCAAGTAGGGCGTGAGACAGTGAGATCGCCTTAAGTCGCCAGATCGGCTGCCAAGATGGAATGGAAGCCAACAGACGTGGAACCACAGAGTTTGTGGAACGTGGATGCAATTTCACTCCCTGCAGAAAGGAAGAAAGGCACCTTCTGAGATGGGGCGAGGGAGATTTTTTTCCCCACCCCCAAGAAAGTGACATTGTCTGAGCAGCTTCTCTTGCTACAAGGACAGCAGGGACAAACAATTAGGGACTTTTGGATCACATGGGACTAAAAAAAAAAATTAAGGACTTTTGGATTTTCCTGGACAAGAGACCCAGGAAAGGAAAGCAAGAGGAGGAAGAGGAAGAGGAAGAGGAAATGAAGAAAAACTAAGCCTCGGGTGCTCCTGAGGAAGGAGGATGCAGAAATCTGAGATAAAACTTCAAACCATGTGGAGCAGGGGACATTTTGGACTGGGATTGGTTCAGAGGAAAGGGTGGAAGAGGAGACAGCCAATGGGAAGAGAGTAGGGCGTCAAATTAAGCGTGAGAGTGTTTCTTTTCATGTGTCTGCCCCAGTAGCATAGGAAGCCTGGGGCAGCTGGGGCAGGATACCCTGGTGCCAGCCAGGGGGGGGGGTGCTGTGGAGCTGCAATCTTTGGGTACAGTCGCTTCCTGCACCCACCGGCAACTGGGCATGTAGCATCCCTAGAGGGGGCGGGCACTAGCTTGCATCCCTGGCATCTTGGCTGAGCTTTGCGGTGCACCCCCTTCTGGCCTGGCACCCAGGCCAGTCCACCCCCTGCCTCCTGCTTGCTACACCATTGGTCGCGACACCACCTTTGCTCTCTAAGAAACACACACACAGGCCTGGAGCGATGTCGACATTCTCTTCTTCTCTTTCGTCTTCCTTTGAGTAGCATCGGGCCACTCGAGTTGGGTGATGTCCTAGATGGCATTTGGCTTCCTGGAGCAATTTAACGGAGCATGAGTTTGATGGCCGTGCACCACCGGGGACATCAGGCGAGATGAACCCTATCTGGATTCACCGCTGAGCTGGCTAATGAAAGGTGTATGAAGAATGGCAAATCCTTGAGCTCGGCATTCATGAATCTGGAAGCCACCCCTCCTGCCAATTGCATTCATGCATACAACACCCAAACTGAATCAGAAACTGGGCTGGCCTGGCCAAAGACCTCCTGGCGCCGGAGAAACGAAGCCAAATGCTGTCGCAGCCGCTCTTCTTCCTCCTCCTCCTTAGACTGGAAAAAGGAAGACAGTGGTGCAGAGGAGAAAGTGCAGAGGAGAGGAGAGCGATGGGCTAGAGTGTCAGAGGCATTCCTCCTCACTTCCTGTTTTGCTCCACTCCCCTCTTCCTTTTCCAATTGAGGGATGAGGAGGGAGAGGAGAAATGGGGTTGGCAGGCAGGTGGAGAAAGGTTATCAGTTATCAAGGTTATCATTTCGGGCCAAAGCTATTCCTGGAGATATTTCTTTTTCCTAACACGACATAAGCTTGAAAATTCCTGGTGGCCCTGTGAAAACCTCTCGTTTTCAGTACAGGTCTCCCCCCCCCCTCCGTATCATCAAGGGATTAATTTTAGGCCCCTCCACAAACTAAAGATATGGGGGAACCCGAGGTGATTACATCAGCCAGGCCCATGGGCGACCTGGCCTTTCACACAGACCGACCCCCCAAGTCTCAATGAGTTTCATGGGACTCACTTCTAAGGAAGTTCACATAGTATAGATCAACAGCTGAACCTGCAAGATTTCCAAACATTCTCTCTTATTCCAGGATATGACAACATCGTCAGTTCCTATCGGGATTAAAAAAAAAAAAAAAAAAAACACCCACACAATCAACTTGCAATGATGCATCCTTTTATTTGATGCCAATAAAGGATTTGACAGCTGTGGGCAGGAAACAGAGGGAGACATTAGAGGACAAGCAAAGTGTCTGTGGAACTCTTTGCCACAGGAGGTGGTGATGGCATCTGGTCTGGATGCCTTTAAGAGGGGATTGGACGGACTTCTGGAGAAAAGGTCCATCGTGGGCTATAGGCAATGATGGATTGTGCAACCTCCTTACATGGGTGGTGGGCTACTTCAGAGTACCGGGTGCAAGGGAGGGGCAACAGGATGCAAGCATCTTGTTGTCTCATGCCTCCCTGGGGCACCTGGTGGGCCGCTGTGAGATACAGGAAGCTGGACTAGATGGGCCTTTGGCCTGATCCAGCAGGGCTCTTCTTATGTTGTTATGAGTCACCCAGACATGTGAGGTCATGCCTGGTGTGGAACCTAAGTGTGCAATTAGCCCAAAACAAAGGAAGGCATGGTTGTAGGAGGCCACTGACATCCCCACCCACTTCCAGGTGTCAGGAAGTGGACAGGATGAGCCATTCCTCAAAAGAGTTCAGCACAGGGGGCTTGATTGCTTCTGCATTGTTAATTTCTAAACCGCAAGGAGCATCATCAATTAGCCCTTGACAACGCTGCTACCCATTCATATCTCCAATTGCCCATCCACCTTTGCCATATGATCAATACCGTCAATTCCTCACTTCGGATTCTAGATGTTTCCGCACAACATTTAATTGTTGGCAGGCTGGCTGGTTGTCATACTCTCTTTTTATATTTTATGATCCATGGGGGCTTGTTGTTTTAAATTTTAATTATTTTAATGTTGTTTTAAAGTATTGTTTTTAATTGTTATATTGTAATTTTATTGTATTTTACTGTTGTAAGCCACCTTGGGTGCCCATGGGGCAGAAAGGCAGGATATAAATTAAAATAAATAAATAAATAAATAAATAATAATTATTATTATTGATGTTTTCCAAGGTGGCCAGTTTGCACCCAATGACCTTCGTTCTCCAGCTCTTTTCTGTTTCCCCAGACAGCTGGACAGCAACAGTTCATCTCAGGTCATTCCAGGGCCTTCCTTTATCCCACCCCATGCCAGATTCCATCCCTCTCATTTTCCAAGGCCACACCAGTGTTGTGACATCACAGAATGCCACCTTGTGACAGCATCCGTCCATCTCCTTAGACATCTCAGGATTTTGGATGCACCAGTTTGGCTCCCCTCATGCCGTGCCTTCTGTCCCACGGCCTCATGGGCCTTGCAGTTCTGCTATGTATCGGATGCCCCACTTTTTCAGGCCAAGTTGGCCTTCAAAGCCAAACCAGCCAAGGAAAACTATAATTAGGAGTGTGCTTGGTGGGGTCCGTCTCCTCTGGCCCGCTGACGGATACAGTCCCTGGTGCTCCCTGCCAAAAGGAGGAGGCGGAAGGAGCTGAAGATGGATTGAAGGCTTTATAAATAGTAATTAAAGCACACGTAGGAGCAGGAGCAGATTCAAGGACAGGTGAGCCACACACCTTCCTAGAGTGCCAAGCTTGGAGGGCACCGTGAGCGTTAATTTAAGCGTAGATTTTTTTTGTTTTTGTTTTAAATCCCATCTATGAGATTTGTGGAATCCAGACATATGTACAAATGGAAGCTGTAGCACTTTGTACAGATGTGCGCCATCCTCCCTGACTCCGAGAGTGGTCCAAACCTGCTTTCCGGTGTCCCTTGTGCCGGCCAAACTTTGCCGGCCTAAGTGTGCCGGCCTAACTCCAGGTGGGGACAGCGCCCTCAGAATGTTTAGTCTCCAGGTAGGACAGAGACAAAAAAGTTCTGTCTGAAGCTGCTGCTTGTCCGCGATACTGAGATAGAGGGATGATTGGTTTGACTCTGCGAGGCTACATCCCTCTGATATTTGGTTGATGGCCAGACATATTTGGGAGTATCTCAGTAGAGCTAACTTAGCACACACAGGATGAACCAGGAGGAAAAAAAGGCCAAGCACGTGGAGAGGATTGTGCATTAAATATAACTTGGGATAATAAGCCAGTAGACAAGAGCTCCCTCTTAAATGCAAGGATGTGGAAGGTGGAGCTGAAGCCAATTATGCGCTCAGAAAACAAGGGCTGCAGTTATTGCAAAGCAAAATTAAAATCAGGTATGCAGCGATAAGCAGGCTGGAACACCAGACAGGTTGTGCTGATCTGTCAGCCTTCATACTGGCCCCCAGGGCAGTAACTCAGAGCATGCACAGCCAATCAGAGGTCATCGGAGGCGTGAAAGTGAGGCTGGAGCAACGGCCCGCCCCACCAATGGGCAGGCCCTGCCTGAGTCACAACTCCTTCTGCCGCAGCCTCTCGTTGTCATAAGGCAATACGTGGTGGCCTAGGCAAGGTTGGCGCTTTGTGCCTTGGCAAGACAAGGAGCTGGGTTCTAATCCTGTTCAGGCACCTCCATTTTGAATGGACCAAATCTTTGTCTAGTTAGCTCAGTATGAACTGGGATAATGCCTTATTAGGACAAACCACAAGGTCAGATAGGATAATTAATATTAATATTAATAAATATTAATAATACAGTCGAGGAGTGATGTAATTTTTTGGGGGGTGGGGCAAACATTTCCCAAATCTGGGACAGCACAGAATCCGTAAAGAAGCAACAGTGCCAATTTAACAGATTTTCAGAGAATATATTGACTTAGCATCATTTCCTCTGAGCAGACAATTTCTGTTCCCTTGGTTGTTGAGTGCCCAGGTTTTACACAAAGAAAGATCAAAGCAAATTAAATTTTACATTTTTCCAGAACGTTTTTTCCATCACAATTTCATTTCTTTTTTTCGGACTCTGGACTGTCGGCCTCTGCATATCCTGTGGCTGTGAGTTCCACAGCTTAATTGTATAGTCATACGATTCATTTTTGGGGCAATACGTATTTACTGATTTCATGCAACTGTGATTATCTCCAGTACTATGATTATACAGTATTGTTATCTGTTTGGGTGCTGTCCTAGTGCCCCGACAGCAAGTGCATATAAACAAAACTAATTTGAGACAGATTCTCTGCCCCATAAGAGAACTTAGCGACTGAACAACAACAATGAAAAAACGCCCTTATTCTAGACCACTTCCCTCTCCTCCACACTTCCTCTTCCAATTGGCTGAGACCATTTTGCAGACGGGCAAGTCGTGAATAAAGCCAGCACTGTACTTGCTAATGCCACTAGGCAAAGCCCAGAAATTTGTATTGGCTTATCTTGAAAGTGTCAGCATTATAATTACTGTTTTGTGCAATCCGTGAGCACCTAGCACTTAAGATGGCAAAGATCGGGCTGAGATCATACAGTGTGTGGGCAGGATCGGGCGAGGGAGGAGGAGGGAATCCATGCAGGACCTGCCCGACTTCCCTCTTCTGCACCGCAATGGACAGGTACAGTAGCTGTTATCGTAAGAACCCCGTGGAGATCCATCAGGTCCAACAGCCTGTTTTCATCACAATAGCCAATCAGTTGCCTGCGGGAGACGCAAAAGGCAGGCATGAAGGCTAGAGCCCCAGCAGCTGCTATCCGGAGCACGCAGGCCGCTACCTAGAGGACCTGACTGTGGCTAGCAACCAACAGCAAGCAGTAGACTCTTCCTTCTCTATGAACTTGCCTGCAATGCCTCTGGGTCCTTCCCGCACCTGCTCCCATTATATTTTGTCTTCATTAGCAAGCAGCCACGTTTCTTGCTGTTACAGAAGCTAGCACTATGGTTCCCAAAGTGGTCGATATCGACCCCCAGGGGTCGATTTCGACTTTCAGGGGGTCCATGTCAGCGACAAAAAAATTGGGGGGTCCACCATATGTAAATGGGGGTCCACCCACCGAAATCATTATCTCAGGCGTTTCGTAAACTTTTTAAGTAGATATTTTAAATTTGAAATAATTATATGAGTAGGTACAATAAGTTTTGGACTTTGTTATTATAATTCTTGCAAATTGAACGAAGGGGGTAATGCAGAGGAAGCTCCATCACCCTACTTACACAGACTCCCTGTGGATCCTGGCTCCGCAGCGCATGTTAAAAAAAAAAACTTGTGCCGCAGCACTGGGATCAGTGATGTCATGCAGGGGGTATGCGGGGGTACGCGAGTACCGGTTCCTAGGATTCCCCGCCCATTCCCCCGCGCACTCATCGACTCCGCCCCCTGCAACATTTGAATTTCCTGCACGTTTGAGTTGCCTGCACATTTTCGCAGGCAGGCAGGCAGCGAGTGGAGCCTTGCCTTTGCCTTGCCATTGAAAAATGAGCTGCTCTGGGGTTTTGGAACTGTTGGGTCACTTTAACATGCCAGGCCTCCTTAACATGTTCTGGGAGTGCTGTGGAATACTGTTGCAACTGTTGGGTCAGTTTAAAATCGTCTGAGGCCTCAAAAAGGGCTTTTTTCATGTCACTTCCTGCCACATCACTTCCGGCTTATGACATCACTTCCGGTGGGCGGGTCCCAACACGTGCCCATCAAAAGTGAGTACCTGTTCTTAAATCATTTAGATGACGCCACTGACTGGGATCCACGGGGAGTCTACCGCCGGAGAGCTTGTCTCCTCCGCAGCACCTCCCTCCCATATGAATGACGCTGGCGTGACCCCAAGGTCACCTCAGCATCGTTCAGAAGGCAGAGAATGCGCGGAGAAGCAAGAAGAGCAAGAATGAAGATATTTCTAGAGGTTAGTGAAATAAAGGGGCCTGGGAGGGCTGCAACTAAAAATGGGGGGCTGCAATATTTATTGAAAACTAGGGGGTGAGGAGGCTGCAATAGTTATCAAAAACTGGGAGGCTGCAATATTTACTGAAAACTAGGGGGTAGGCTGAAATATTTATTGAAAACGGCAGGTGCAGGGGTTGCAATATTTATTGCAAACTGGAGGGCTGCAATGTTCATTAAAAACTGTGTGTGTGGGGGGGGGTGCACGGACATGTTAAATTAGGCAATTATAAACAGGATTTTTAAATTTTTAATTTGTTTGAATAAAGGTCTGAATACAAAAATTAAGTTCGTTTTCTTTTTTTACAAAGCCCTATCAAAGTGTGTTCACAGTGTGTTCACTGTGTCAGCTGTGAAAAATATATTTGACCACATAAAGTTTAGGAAAATTTAATATCAGGCAGGCAGGGGGTCTATGGCAAAAAAATAATTCGGAAAGTGGTCCACAGGACAAAAACGTTTAGGGACCTCTGAGCTAGCACAAGAATGTGACAAGCAGGCAGGCAGCCTGCAAGCTAGCCTGCTTCCTGTTAATATTGGGTTCCCAGCGTGCAGGACGCTTTCAGCATTCCTGTTCTGGCAGCTGTCAAATTAAGAAACATGCCTGCTTGCTGATGAAGAAAATGAAATATAATGGGTGCAGGGGAGAGGGGCGCAGAGTATTGCACAGGAAACCTGCACACGCAGAGCAAAATGCTCCAACTCTGACACACAGTGCTTTATGTCCAATACATTGTGTGCAAATATATCAATTTGTGGCTGCCAAAATCACCCCCACCTCTTGCCTGTTTGTCCTTCAGGAAAGGTTTCCTTTCCTGCACAAGCTGGCAAATGGCAGGGCCAGAGGTGACGGGAAGGACAAGGGCAACTTGTTTTAGCAACAGAAAGTCGCTGTTTGAGGTGTGCCAGAAACCGTGATTGACGTACAGCAAGAGAGGACAAGTAGGGAAGATGATGCCGTCTGAAGGCATTTCAGTGGTGCGTTGCTATCTGGCCAGGTTCAAGTAAGGTTAGAGGGGAGACAGTCCAGCCACCACACTAGTCTCCCACCCCATTTAACTTTTCCGTAGCAATAGGAGGGGGTGAAAGGCAGCAAATTGATGAATGGTCCTAAAGTTGACTGCTAGACACCCCCTCAGGTAACCACCTCAGAGAGGGTCTCTCCACCATGAACCCCTGTAGAGCGCATGTCTTATCCGCAGATCAACATGCAGCACACACTCAACCCAGTTTACGTGGGGTAGTGAAGTTCTGCACCCAGCCAACTACCAAATCATGCTTCACACAACAAAATCCTTGCTTCACAGAGCCTAATCCAGTGGCTCTCAACCGTTTTGCACTGGGACCCACCTTTTAGAATGGCACTTGTGTCAGGACCCACCGGAAATGATGCCATTAATCTGGAAATGATGTCAAGGCCCCACACCAACACCCAGAAAGCTTTAAGGGGAGATGTTAGGGAACCTAACCTGAAAAGGCCGAAGGCTGCAAAGCAGATACTGACCCCACCAAGCAACGACTATTATTTCTCTTCTTGGACCAACCCCAAGCTGGTTCAGGAAGCCAAACCTGAGTGATCACGTGCCTGAGGTCAACAGCAATCTTTGGTCAATTGCCAAGCAGGAACTTGGAGAAAACATGAAATGGGTGAAGCTTTGGAACAGACTAGCCTTTGTCAACTCTTCTGGGAGCAAGCCCTACCCCATATGTCATAGAAAGGGCTTACACTTTTAAGTAGCAGTAGTGTTGCATTTCTTGGCTGTCATTTCCCCCTCCATAATGGTCGCCCCACTGCATTATGGGAAGGAGTCACGTGACAGCCACGGTCCTCCCTTTTGCAATGGAGTCCAATGATGCTGGAGGGGAGGCATTGTGGGGGGAAAATGACAGCTGGACTTTACCCTTCTCAGCGCATCCTCTGGCCCAAGGATGGTGTGCAAGACCCCAGGGTCCATGAATTAGTATCTTGTGGAATTCTGATGCAAAAACTCACACACAAAACGTATGGGTACCAGGCAACAGGATGACAAAAGTGCAATAATTTATTGATGCAGTTTTTTTTTTAACACCAAAACAGTCTCAATTTGGCAGTGAGGAGGAGACATGCCCAACTGTTGAACACAGCAGGAAAGGGGGGAGAGAGAGAAGAGAAGGAAACTCCACCGACATGGAGAAGAGTGAGCGGATGAACAGAAGTGAAGCGGAACTGAAAGACGCCCCCAAAAAGCTGAGCTTGTCTTCCTCTTTTCCTCCACCATGCAGAACGTGGGGGGGGGGCTGGATGTTGGGGCTCAATCCACCTCCTCAATGGTGGGGCCTGAGGAACCGCCGCCACCCCCAGCTCCGCCAGCCCCGGGGAACCCGCCTGGCATCCCCCCCGGCATGCCCCCAGCCCCTTGATACAGCTTGGTAATTATGGGGTTGCACACATTCTGCAGCTCCTTCTGCTGGTGCTCATACTCTTCTTTTTCGGCCATCTGGAAGAGAGAGAGAGGGAGGGGGGCACATTAGCTTTGGGGCTCATAGGGCAGAAGTCTCAGATCCAGCCCTGTAAGGAGAGCCTTAACTGCAGAAGATTCCCATCCACTTGAGAGGGACATTGAGACATATTTGGTTTGTGGTCCTGCCTCTCATCTGAAAGTACACCAGTCACTGCCTCTCTGGATCCAGAGAGAAGGGGACAGGGGAGAATGATGGGAGAGGCCTGTCAGGCAGCTGCCCTGAGGCAACAGCCTCATTTGGCTTCACGCAGAGGCCGACCTCGTCTGCTGAATAGTATTGCACAAGTTCTCAAACATTTTAGACCGGGACCCACTTTTTAGAATGGCACTCGTCTTGGGACCCACCGGAGTGGAAGGCAGCTTGAGAGGGACTGTTTCTGGAATACTTTCAGGCTTGTAAGGTTCTAAGCAGCATCGCCTTACTGAACTGTGTCGCAAGACAGCTTTGATGAGCTGCTTAGAGACAACACTCCAAGGGCCCAGAGCTCTGCTTTCAGACACCGTAGTGAAGAGACACCTCTGCTGCCCCCTAGTGGAACAAACAAACCACCTGGCCAAATCCAGAACTCTATACTCACATGACACATAAACCTGGATTTAAAAAATCCACTACTTCTGCCTGGGGGAAATTCTAGAACCTGTAGTTTTTTTGTGGGTTGGTGGGAAGGGCGTGATAGAAGACTCTCAGCACCCCAAACTACAATTCCCAGAACATCCAGGGAAAGCCATGATACTGCACCTGTCGCGGTCAGCAAAGTCTTTTCAGGCCACCCTTCTAAGCAAGCCTGAAATCGTGCACCCTTCAGTAAATAGACCTAAGCACAGTTCACGTTCCCTATTGCAGGAAGCATTACTTACATATGCAGCACTTGTTGCCTTCACCTTCCGATCTCGGCTCCCTTTTCACAACCTCTAAGGCTTCCCGTCCCCATCGTGACCCCCGAGTCACGCCCAAAGACCAGCTCGCTCACCTGATTCCTGTCCAGCCAGGAAATGACCTCGTTGCACTTGTCCAGGATCTTCTGCTTGTCCTCCGGGGACAGCTTGTCCTTCAGCTTCTCGTCCTCCGCGGTGCTCTTCATGTTGAAGGCCAGCGACTCGAGGGAGTTCTTGGCAGCGATCTTCTCCCGCTGGACTTCATCCTCTGCCTTGTACTGCTCCGCCTCTTGGACCATGCGCTCGATCTCCTCCTTGCTGAGACGGCCTGGAAGCAGGAAGCCGGCAGGGTCAGCGGCCAGTTCCTGCAGACCAGGAAGCCCCAGCGACTCCTGCCCGCTCCCCTGTCGCCAGCCTCACCTTTGTCGTTGGTGATGGTGATCTTGTTCTCCTTGCCCGTGCTCTTGTCCACCGCGGACACGTTGAGGATGCCGTTGGCGTCGATGTCAAAGGTCACCTCGATCTGGGGGACGCCGCGGGGGGCAGGCGGGATCCCCGTCAACTCAAACTTGCCCAGCAAGTTGTTGTCTTTGGTCATGGCACGTTCCCCCTCGTACACCTGCAACGAGCGGGTGCAACAGGTTAGCGCACAAACCTCGAGAATCTGCCCCCCCCTTTCCCCAGTGGAAGCCATCCCAGTGCCTTCCTCGGGAGACCTGAATTGCCTCTTGATTCTCAAACGCTGTCCAGATTTGGAAAGGAGGCTCAGCTGCTAGGGAGGGGGCTTCTCAGTGGTGGCCCCCATGATGAGAAGTCTCTAGCCTTGCAGTGTGCCCACCCCTGCACAACATTGCTTTGGCTCTCGTGTTTAGTGGCTCTCTTCATTCAATCCCTTCCCACTGCAACCCAGCACCCTACTTCTAGAAAAGTGGTACTTCTTAAAGGCCATCAGAAGGGAGAAAGCTTTTCAACACAGCGAACCTACCCTACCAAGTCAGTAATGAGCAAGCTGGAACAGTAGTTCATGTTACCCTGACGAACAGGTATGAACCATGTGCTACACCTACTGCCCTAAGCTCTGACGGTCTCCCCATGTTGCAGGGTTCGGCCATCTTCCCCAATCCAGAGGTTACCAATTGGAGCCGCCATTTTGGATCACAAGAGATGCTGCAAGATTTGGGCGCTGCCAGCTTGAATCATATGAAACCAGTGATGGCATGCTGGCGGAACGGGCCGGTACGCCGTACAGCTTCCTCCGGAGGGGATGGCAGCAAAGGGCGCCATTGCGCGGCAGAAGCCGTGCATCTTTGCGCCCTCCCCTGCACTTGGCTCGCTCCGAAATGGAGCGATTCCGGGCGCAGGGAGGCGTGGCCGGGCTCCGCCATCGGGGCGGAGAGCTGCCAATCATCTGGGCGTTCCGGTTCTTGGCGCGCCCGGATGACATCACTGCATGAAACCTCATGCTATCCAAGATGGCGGCACCCAGTTGCGCTAGGAAGAAAAGGCTGCAAGTCCCCAGTAAGTCTGGGAGCCCCCTACTCTCACCTGGGCCTTCCACTTACCTGGATGAGCACGCCAGGCTGGTTGTCCGAGTACGTGGTGAAGGTCTGCGTCTGCTTGGTGGGGATGGTCGTGTTGCGCTTGATGAGGGCCGTCATCACCCCGCCGGCCGTCTCGATGCCCAAGGACAGAGGAGTCACGTCCAACAGCAGCAGGTCCTGCACGTTCTCCGACTTGTCCCCGCACAGGATGGCCGCCTGGACAGCTGGGGGGGGGGGAGCAGCAACCACAGGTCAGCAAGTGGTCAAGCCAACAAGCCACGACTCAGCAGCATGCTGGGTACGGCAGGTAGGCCCATCAGGAGCACCTCCACAAACGCCTCTAGGATGCTTAAAGGCAGGGCATGGAGACTGCTCCCTGCTGCACTTGCTCCCTGAACTGCAAGATATACTGCCTCTGAACACGGAGGCTCCATTGCACTCTAGAGATGACCCAACAAGCGTTAAGAATCAATTCCAGATTCCCTTGCAAGGAGGAACATAGCCAGACTGGGACCACAGCAGGAAGAAGCCACAGAGAGGACAATATTTTTATACCCAACTTTGCTTGGTGGACCCTCCACATCCAAGAGTTCTGTACCTGCGAGTGTAACCACTCGCAAGTACAGAAGGTTCATATAGGTGCCTCTAGAAGCTCCTGGGAGTGATTTACCTGGAGCCTCCAGAAGCCTCTCCTTGGTTGTGCCAGGCTAGCAACTTGCTCTTTGGGCCTCCACAGGCCTCAAAATGGCACACAGAAGCTTCCGGAAGCTAGTTCTGGACAACTTCCAGTTTGACCAGAAGTAGCTTCCGGAGGCTTCTGAAAGGCCATTCTGAGGCCTGTTGAGGCCAATAGAGCGGGTGGAAGCCCAATGTGACCGACGGGAAGCTTCCGGAAGCTTTAAGTAATTGTGAATGGACACCACCATCCGAGGAACTTCTGATTTGTGGGGGTGGCCATGGTGGATGGAACCAAATCCTCGTGGATAAGGCCCCCCCCACTGTATTCCACACAAGTTGCATGTTCCGCCACCCGCAATTCCACCTCCCGTGCAGCCTCCTCACCTGCTCCGTAGGCCACGGCCTCGTCTGGGTTGATGCTCTTGTTCAGCTCGCGGCCGTTGAAGAAGTCCTGCAGCAGCTTCTGGATCTTCGGGATGCGGGTCGAGCCGCCCACCAGCACAATGTCGTGCACCTGGGACTTGTCCAGCTTGGCGTCGCGCAAGGCCTTCTCCACCGGCTCCAGGGTGCCCCGGAAGAGGTCCGCGTTGAGCTCCTCGAAGCGGGCGCGGGTGATGGACGTGTAGAAGTCGATGCCCTCATAGAGGGAGTCGATCTCGATGGAGGCCTGGGTGGAGGAGCTGAGGGTGCGCTTGGCCCTCTCGCAGGCTGTGCGCAGTCGCCGGACGGCCCGCTTGTTGTCCGTGATGTCCTTCTTGTGCTTGCGCTTGAACTCCGCCACAAAGTGATTGACCATGCGGTTGTCGAAGTCCTCGCCGCCCAGGTGGGTGTCGCCGGCCGTCGACTTGACCTCAAAGATGCCGTCCTCGATGGTCAGGATGGAGACGTCAAACGTGCCGCCGCCCAGGTCGAAGATGAGGACGTTGCGCTCGCCACCCACCTGCGCATGCAAGAGAATCAGTACCCTACTCCAGAGGAACCCTTTGCTAAGACTCTCCCAGCAAGTACCAATTTTCAGTGGATAACGGAACTCGGGCATCACCTTGCCCAAGAAATGAGTTGCACCAGCATGCCGTTTCCCCAGTGACCAACCACTGTTTTGTGTAGCCCGCGAACAGGAGGTGAATGCCTACCCCTCTTCTGTTGTTGCTCACCCTTGTAACTGGTAAGCAGAGGCACACTAGTGTGGTGTGCAGCCTTCACAACTAGTAACCATTGGCAAACTCGACTCAACCCAATCCCCTTCTCAACCCACCCAACTCGTGGCCGCCACCCCCCCCATCTTGTGGCCATGGGTTCCACAGACTAATCATGCACTAGGAAAACAGCCTCAGCAGTCCATCCTAAACTTGACCGGTTTTGCTGGATGACCCACTGGATTTTAGTAGTGTGAGACCCCCTCATCACCTTTTTGTCCAGCCCGTAGGCTATGGCAGCAGCGGTGGGTTCGTTGATGATACGAAGGACGTTGAGGCCTGCAATGGTGCCAGCATCTTTGGTGGCTTGTCTCTGGGAGTCGTTGAAGTAGGCCGGGACTGTGATGACCGCATTGTTGATCGTCTGGAAGAGAGACAGAATGAGGACTACTGTTCACTATGCTTGGGGGGGGGGGTAAAAGAGACAAGGGGCTTTTGTCTGCAGGATTCTACGCCCCCATCTCACATGTCCTGCGATTACATTCCTCCCACTCCATTCCCCCAAGCAGCCTTCCTCCAGCTCTTCCCTCAACATCCAGATTCTTCTATTACTGTGCAAGCTCACCTCTACAGTTCCAGCTCTTTACTTCTGCCTCAAAATCCACCTGCCCCACAAATCTTTGACACGACCCCTCCCTGCAAGCCTTGGTCCCAAATCACAACCAAGCGCCCAGGTACGGGCAACTCTGTCTCCAACTGCCCCAATCCCAGCCACTCCTCTTGTAATTTAGACTGCATAGTCCTTGGGGCAGGGAGCCATTTGGCAGGCTCTACAGTGCAGAATCCTCAACCGCATGTCACAGAGACCTCCTGCACTGCCTTAGCCGGACATCACCCACCTTGCCCAGGTAGGCCTCTGCGATCTCCTTCATCTTGGTGAGGACCATGGACGAGATCTCCTCCGCATAGAACGTCTTGGTCTCGCCTTTGTACTCCACCTGCACCTTGGGGCGCCCCCCGTCGTTGATCACCGTGAAGGGCCAGTGCTTCATGTCGGCGTGCACGATGGGGTCGTCAAAACGGCGGCCAATCAGGCGCTTGGCATCTGGGACGGGGGGCGGCCAGAACAAGACAAATTCAGTTGTGAGGTTTTCTCAGAGCTTATCTCAGCAGCAAGTGGATGAGAAGAAGTAGCCATCGCTGAACTTCTAGTACTTACCGAAGACTGTGTTGGTGGGATTCATGGCCACTTGGTTCTTGGCAGCGTCCCCGATGAGGCGCTCCGTATCCGTGAAGGCCACGTAGCTGGGGGTGGTGCGATTGCCCTGGTCGTTGGCGATGATCTCCACCTTGCCATGCTGGAAGACGCCCACGCAGGAGTAGGTGGTCCCCAGATCAATGCCGACAGCTGGACCCTTGGACATCTTGGCTGCAGGAGGACACACGAGGGGTTAACTCACAAGAGCCACAGCAGGAGGAAGGGCGGTATACAAAGGTGAATGTAACAAAACCAGGAGGTCCCAGATTCAAATGCCATCAAATTCATAAAAACATAAGAAGAGCCCCACTGGAACAGGCCAAAGGCCCATCTAGTCCAGCTTCCTGCATCTTGCGGCAGCCCACCAGATGCCTCAGGGAGCACACGAGACAACTAGATACGTGCATCTCATTGCCACTTCCCTGCATCTGGCAAGCTTCACTCTGCAAGCTAATAGCTTTCCCTTCCTCGGCACCCTACCTGTACAACAGGGCAGTTGTATGCAGCTCCAATTCCCCCTCCTCCCCCAGGCTTCTGCCATCAATTTTAATCTCCCAAGCAGCGCCTGAATGCCAATGCCTTGATGTGAAGTGGACTAGTGCCCCCTGCTGGAAGCCTCTGAAACTGTACATCCAGTTGTGAGTGACAGCTGAAAGGCACTACAGTAATTAATGGATACACATGTGCGCGTGTGTACACACACACACACTTTCCCTCTGAGTTCACTGGGGGCTGGAATCCAAGCCGCAGCTCATGCCCATATAGCACAACCTTGGTTGTAGCCCTTCCTCAGCTGACCTGCAGATATCACTTATTAGGTGTCATGTCCCAGGAACATGAAGATCTTCAGCTCCTAAGCAGGGAGACCCATAAAAAGTGTTGTTATTGGCTCTTATCCCAGTGTGAATGGGAGCAAGCCGACTCATTGCAGACCATGCACTTCAATAGCCACAAGTTCTTGGACCCATTGCAAGGGAACGGTAGACTGAGACCTTTCAGAGAATCACAGTGAATCCTTGCCATGAAGACAGCATCCCATTTTTAGATGATACAGCACGGACAACTCCTTCTTCCTGCCCCATCTGACCTTCTCCTGTTAGACCCTTTTATTCCGTCATAATTGAAAACAGGTATGCAGCTTCATTGCAATACAATAGGCAGAGATCTTACCAGGTTGGGCAAAAAAAATGATTCGGGTTTCTGATCTGATTCGGGATGAGCAGTTAACTCCTGCTAACTGGGCAAAAGGCACTTTTTCAAATATAAGGCACTTATATTTAGCAGGGGAAGAGCAATTGTCCCTCTTCACCCCTGCGCAGTGTCTTTTCTAGTGGCTATTGCAGGTGGTGTTCTGCATTTTTTTTAGATTGCGAGCCCTTTGGGGACAGGGAGCCATTTAACTTTATTATTATTAGCCTGTAAACCGCTTTGTGTTGAAATGTGGTATATAAACACTATCGGTTGGTTGATCAACTCCTGTAAAATATTTAGGCTTCATGTAAACATTTACAGACCCATACAGAACTGATTCCCAACATCGTGTTTTGCAGCCCTGCCTGTTCTGTTTTATGCACCATCTATTACAATATGTTCTTCCAGAAGGACAGAACTTTCGGGGGGGGGGGAAATCAGAAAGGCATGCAGTCGCTAATTGAAACACAAGATGTTTAAGCTTCGTTAACAGCTTAGTGTCTTAACCACAGCTGTAGATGGAACAGAGTGGGGCCAACTTCCCAAGTAACCATGCATAGAACTGTGTTGCTGTGCATAAAAAGACATATGTCCTAAGTCTTGCATATGAGCCTACAATTGCAGAACACGCTGCACATGCCCAAGAACTCTTCTCTAGCCGAGCTGCAGATATATTACAGCTGAAGCATGGCAGCTGGAACTGGTTCCTGGACCACACTTCAAAAGCTAAAAATAAGGCCCACAGCTAGGAACAGAAAGAGGGAAAGGAACCATTGCACCCCTAAAAATGTAGGAGACTGCCGTGTGTTGTTGCTAATGATCAGAAAGTTACGACCTGCAGTTGCTTTCTTATTCTTTGGGCAGTGAGTAGAGGCAGCGTCAGGCAAGACGATAGCCGTGCTTTGCAAGACGTGCTTCCGGTTCCAATCGAGCTATGCGGGCAGAAGAGCTGTGGGATTCTTAAGGGGTGTCCAGAGAGGAGATCTCCATATCGGGAAAGGGCACACTCAAAAGGCTGCTGCCACAGGCAGGCTGAAGGGCACCGTTAAACAGGCATCTCCCATCGGCTTGCCCATGTGAGAAGCAGGGGGTGGAGACAGCCAGAGGGGCGTGGCTAGCTCCCCATTCCAGGAAGAAGCTTAAGCCAGCTCCCCGCCCCTAACCTCAGCAGTGGAGATTTTTCTAGAACTCTTCTTCTGGGAGGACTTGAGACTGCGGCTGAGACAAGCAAATACTGCAGTCAAGAGAAATAAGGGCAAAAGGAAGCTTTGGCTATCAACAGGCATTTTTGCACGGGGTCCCTGGACTAGGGGCAAAGCAGACCCCGTTCTCAGCTTCACCCCCTCATCCCATCCTACCCACATATTTCTTCCCCAAAGCTTACGAGACAACCCAAGCATCTTGATCTGGCCAGCTCCTGTTCCTCCCCCTCTTCTCACACACAGACACACACACACACACACACAGAGAGAACACTTAATTTGAGCAGGACCTGTTTGGAACCCCAGTTCTCAACTCCAGAACGTGAGAAACTTCCTCTGCACATGTGCAGAGTGCATTTCGCACGTACCAATCCTTTCCACCAGTGAAAAAGGTGTGTTTTGGGGTCTTCTTAGCAGATTTAAGCCCCAGTCCCTCTCATTTCCACACCCAAAAACAAAGGCTCCAAGATATTTTGGGGGTGGGTCCCTTTACATGTACCTTCTTAATAAGCAGTTGACACTTCAAGCACCAGAGGAAGAAATAGAATCTGCCTCCTCAAAAAGTAGTTCCCAACTGGCCTGAACATACGGTTAAAACTGAGAAGGGGAGGAGGGTCTGTTAGGAGTCCAGTGGGAACCAGTCCAGCTTCCAGAATGTTCCCTGGGTGTCAACATGGAGCCACAATGAACAATCTGCCCTAGCCACACAACTAGGATTGATACACACCCACTGTGCAGAAAACATAGATATGGAGTTTGTGCACTCAGCAAACATTCTGCATGCCCTTATCCGAGTCCAGCTGGAGGGGAAAACCAAGCTGCATTGCTATGCCTACTTCCCTTGGAGTAAGCCCTAGTAGACAATAGGGTTAACTTCCTAGTAAGCATGCTAATGCCAAACCCACAACTGCAGAAATTGGAAGAGGCTCCCTCCCCCTATTCACTCTCTATGCTGAGATAATCCACTACCTGTTTTTGTTTAAAACGCACAAGAGCAGCCCCCTTTCCTGGTAAGTTGGCAACCACCCATCAAAAAAGGCGCACCACTTAGCATTACAGGAAAGCATTACGTAAGACAGGAAGATAGCCAGGCTTTTACCACCCTGCTGGAGGATAATGGCGACAGTGGGGCAAGTGGTAGCACATATTGGGCAGTTTTAGAAAGGTGTACCACAGTTCAAAGAGCAGACACGCAAGCGCTAACCGCTAGGACCTGCCGTCTCATTTGTAAAGCCCTATACTATGTGCTGTAAGGGCACGGATGACAGCAGAACACTAGCACCGTCGTTCTCACGTTATTCCACGCTAACTCAGCAGCTGTTCTCGGGAGACTAGGAAGGGGTTAACTTAACACCCAGCCGCCTCGCAAGCCGCCCTCTTTGCAACGAGAGACGCGGGTCGCTTCGGGCCAAGGGGCGCATCCACCGCCCGGGGGCGCCCGCCTGGAATTTTCCACGGCGAAGGCAACCAGAATTGCGAGCCCGTTTCCCTCATCTCGAACTGAAAGGATCCCAAAGGACTTGGGAGGGAGAAAAATAAATAAATGAATCAAATTTAATTCTCAAGAATTGCAAACGAGCAAGCCCGGCGAAACGCGAACCCAGGCGTCCGGGCTCCTCACTGCCCCGCCCAACTAGAGAGCCCGCTCCTAGGCACGCTTTCTGGCGAGTAAACCCCACCGACTTCAGCGGCATGCAGGAAACTACAGCCATGCAGCTCGATCCCAACTATGTTATGTTTAGTGGAAAGTAAGCCAGCGAATCTACCCAGACTCGCTCCCCAGTCTCCGGGGAAGGGGGGGGGTGTAGAACTGCAATCTGGCGCAACTGCGCAGGAGTAAGGCACGTTGAGCGCCAAGGGGGTTACTCCGAGTAGGCTTGCAACTAAGCATATTCAAGGTTAACAGTGCAGACTATCCATGCATACTCAAAAGTAACCCCTCCTCTTGTTATTCTCCCCCCCTCCAATAAATGCGCACACCACTGCATTGCAAATTTTACTGAAACAGGAGTCACTTCGGATCGTGCTGCACCACGGCTTCGAAGGATCCAGCCTCTTTGCCCCTTACTTCCAAAAAAAAAAAAAAAGGGCGGGGGATGGATCCTATGCGTTTCTGCTACCCAATTTTGGAGAACGGTCCCAGAAGCCTGGCCTCTCCAACCGGCAAATTAAACGCCTCGTTTCCAAAATTCAAGAAATTGCGGGACTCCAGTCAAGCCCCTTCAGGCCTAGGAGGTTATATTCGTAAACCCCCGCGCGGTTCCCATATCACGAAGACCAAAAAGAAAAAAAAATGCTCTGCACTGTGCTCAGAGACACTCTTTTTTCAAACGACGCACGAGCCCCACCGTTCAGAATGCGGATTCCGAATAGAACCCGAGGATAAGACGAAGCGAGGCGCAGCGGCGGCCCAAATGGGTAAACAACTGCCTTGGCGAGGCGACTGCAGCTGGGAAAGACACCACGCAAAGCCCGTCTGGGTCGCCCGGATCTCCAAGCCCCCGCGCGACCGAGCGGATCCCGCCCTGCTCCCATTTGCAAGAACTGCGCCACGATCCACAAGTCCGCAGCGCCCCCCTCCTGCGCTTCGTGCCACGCAGGTACCTGTTTCCACGCTGCAGCCAACGGGCTCCCTTGCTCAGTTTGCACGACGAAAAGCGGCCACCCCGCGCGTGGAACCGGCCTGCGCACGCCCAACCGTCGACGCCCTCACCCCTCTTGCCCCCTCGGACTTTATAAGCGGCCCAGCACACCCCGCCCCTTTGCGCGCCGCCGGCTGCCTCCCGCGCCTCCCTCCGAAGGGCGCTGACACTTTGCAGAAGCTTCTCGACTTGGCCCGGCTTCCTCGCCCAATCCGGATTCGCATCGGGCTGCCTGTCAAAGAGCCGAGGGTGGAGTGACGCGGGTGCCGGGGTGGAGCTCCAGCTGTCGGCCTGCGCGGTGTGGACGGGGCTGAAGCCCCGTCTCGAACTTTCAAGAAGGGGGCGTGGGGAGTAGCAATCTGCCCGTGTAAACGGCGGCGGGGGCGTGACACCCGATCCTCCTGCCCTGCGGACGCGTTCTCCCGCCCTGCCCTTGAGTCCGCTTTCTAATTTTACCCCTGGTTATTTTTGGCCGGGGAGCAGGTGTGGCACAAACGAACAGGACGGAGGGAAGTTGTAACCCACCCGGATCTCATCTTTGGAGTCGCTCCCAATCGCGCGTCCACAGTGTCTAAACATAGGCAGTGTCTAAAGTTTGAAGGAGAGAAAGGGTGTTCAGTGCTGAAAGGGGAATAACCTCCACAGTCAGGGGTGCGCTTTGGGAATGTGCCTCTGAGCATGTGCAGAGTGCCTGTCGCACCGCATAGAACGTACCCCATAAGGATGAAAAGGAAATAACCCCAGTGCAGTGAAACTCAATGTTATGCATGCTTACTCTGAAGTAAGTCCCATTTTGGTCAATGAGGCTTACTCCAAGATAAGTATGGATAGAATTGCAGCCAGGATTGCAGTCTTTTGCCCAAAAGACTGCAATTCTGGCTGCAATCAGGGGTGATCGTGCTTTTCTCCTGGCTTCCCCTTATTTCTGCACATCAAAACCGATGTTAAGAGCACACGAGCAGACCAGGAGTGTGTGTCTCGTTAGTTGGCAGCCCAGCCTTCAAATCTGAACGGCTCACGGAACTAGGCCAGCGTTGGGTCCTCTGCAGAAGATGGGATGAGTCATTTTGCATCTTCGATTTTACAAAGCGCTTTCGGTCTCCCATCTCTTTTCCAACTGGATGTAGGAATGTACAAGGGATGCAGCATCTATTGAACGTAGCAATAAGCACAATAACACTATCGACCAGCCCCCAATTGTGGCCTTCCGTTGCTTTGCAGCCACGCTATAAAGTCACTACTCCGGGTAGCAAATCTGAAAGCGCACCATTTGTGGCTTTCAGTCGTCATCGGTGTTTATCTCGTGCACACGAATAAACCAAACAGCCGGGGCGGGGGCGAAATCAACTGAGTTTTCCGTGCTGCTTTTGTGACACCCCACACACAGCGGTCTGTTTGTCGCCCGAAGTTGCAAGCACCGTGCATGATCACTCAGGAGTAAATCCCACAGGGCTCACCGTGCAAGAGTTGCAAACCCAATTGCAAAAGAATTGCAACATGCACGTTACCTCTGCAATTGCCCCTTGCAACTGTTGGTGGATTGCACGCTACTGATCCTACTGCTCCCCGCTTTCACTTGCACAAGCGCCCCAAACTTTTCCCGTTCTCCTCCCCGCACCGAGCACATTTCCGACTCCGCCCTCCCAACAGCAGTCCTGCAAACTGTTCGTTCAGGCGGGGCAGCCAATCAGAAAGGAGGCGTGCGCCGCTCCTCCAATGAGAAGGAAAGTCCTGCCCCTCGCCCAAAGCCCGCCCACTCAGTATTATGAGAGACTTGTCACGTAGGCGCAGTGGGGTTTTTTTTTTGGCGTTTGGTAACCATGGCGACCCACAGGACGGAGGCCTGGCCCGGGATAGTGTTGCCATTAGGATAGGAATGGGGGGGGGGGTGGAGGAGGAGTGGGTCTATTGTATTGGTGAATTGTGCAGCCTGATGCATGCTTGGGGTTTGGCCCACTGCTTGCAATGGGACTTTACTCCCAATTAAATGTGCTTCCCATTGCAACGGTCATCTAAGGCACAATGGTAGTTCAAATCTAAGGTAGCTCAATTCATTCACTTAGCTTTCCTCCTTTTTTTGGTCAGCCACTGCCAAGCCTTGCCTTGGGCTCAGTCCTGCAAAGAGACTGCAGCGCCAAGAGGGTCTGGAAGATCTGGAGCGTGTGCGATGATGGCAGCACCTCTGAACATGGGCAGAGTGCCCCAGAGTTCCTTAGAGTGACGCCCAGCCACGCTTGCACCAAACCCTTAGCCGAACCATTCTGTACTCAACGCAAGTGTTCCTTCGTGCCTCCTTTTAATATTTCTGATTATTTTAACCAGAACCTCACCGCAAACCTTTCAAGTTGAGGTGGGTTGTCAAGCGAGTGGGTTCCCGAGCAGCCCAGAACTACAGTGCATCTCTTTAAAAGCATTCCATCATTTTGCTTTGCCCACTTCAGCAAGCATCTAAGGCTCCCAATTTTGATTTGGGATGGGGGTCTGTAGCCGAAAATCGGCCTAGAATAGTTTCTATCATGGGGAATGCATTTGAAAAGGCAAACAACCAAACGAGAGTATGAGGATCATGTTTATTACACTTGTGCGGGCAGGTCTGTCTCCCTTGAAAGGCAGGGGAAAAGACAAAAAAATATACATTACAAGCATCTTTATACCCCCCCCCTTCTTCCTCCAAGTTCCTGCTTGGTGGAAAACTACATCACAGGGGCTGGGACACAAGATGCTCTGAGCTAATTGGGCCTTGAGAATATACTGTGACCATTCTGATAAGGCTCTGCTGGCCTGAACCGGTTCTCCATCTATTGTGAGGATTAGCAACACTGGATAGAGAAAGTTACACGGGGCAATTCGGTGAGAACAAAGAGCAAAGAATGAGAAACAAGTTACATGTGTCAGCAACTTTAAACAAGAGACTTTAGACAAAAGATGGCTGCACTTTGGTTCGACGGCAACAGGTCAAGGAGGTTAACCTCCTTGCAACAGGTCCTTGAGGAAGGACCCCCCCCCCATCTTCCTCTGTCCTTGGGGAAGAGCATAATGGGCGGGGGGGGGATGAAGCAGTTGAAGCTTTTCCTCCCACTGGGAAGAGGCTGAGGACCCTGCCCCAAGGGGCTTACAATCAAGCCTAAGCCGAGCAGCCCTGTCTCACACTGCAACAGTAATATTTCGGGGGGGGGGGCTTCTCCTTTGCAAGAACAGGCTGAAGTGCATATTGCGTGACGCGATGCAGGCTGCGTCGTCATGGGTCACAATGGTTCACAATCCGGCGCAGCCACTGCGAATCGGCTCTGCCCTTCATTTACATGCAACGTGACGATAGGCTGCTATTTCTTTCTTTCACTTCGCCCCCAGGAGGAGCCAACCCACGCGCGTTTCCTGTTTGGAAAGCGCCGCTCCCTGCACGGCGTTGCTTTCTGTTTCCTTTCCTCCTGCAACCGGTTGCTGCTCCGAAGTCCCTCCGGATTGCAGTTTGCTGCTTTTCCCGGAACGCTATTTTGGGGGACGCTGTAAGTATTGGCACAGCTGAAGGCTTGAGAGAAGAGCGATCCAAAGAGCTGGAAGGAAAGGGGGAAAACAATCGCTCCTTGAGGTTTCTGGGGAGTGGAACTGACCAAGAATGTCGTTGGGCCTGAAAGGTTACATAAAGGTGTTGTGGCTTTGGATTTTGTGAACTGGAGCCCGCATCATCGGGTTCTGATGCTCCAGATTGCATCAGATTCCTTGAGCCACAGTCCATCTCCTCTTCCTTAAATTGCTTGTTTAAACAGGCAGGCATTCCCAGGCAGGGTATAAATTCTTCAAATAAAATAAACAAATTTTGAAACAGTTTGGATTTTGGATGTCCAGATAAGAGATAATCTACCTGTAACCAAACAACCAAACAGCTAGTGATTCTCTGGTGTGCACCAGGGAATATTTGGGTCGGGGAAGATTTTGTCTCTTGTGTCAGAGACAAAATATTGAAAATTGAAAATATTCAACTTTATATTGAAAATATGAGACGATGGGATGCTGGAAAGCGGGAGGGCTGTGTGGTTGTTTTGCTTGTGTCAAGGTTGTGAACAGGCTTTTTTTTCTGATTCACTTTGCTATTGGAAAACAGCTGCGAGATCACCCAACTTATTGCTGCATTCTCAGGAAGGCAGTGGGCTCTGGTGTCATAATGATGGCGTCTCTGACCACGACATCACTTCCGGTGGGTCCTGGACAGATTCTCATTCTAAAAAGTGGGTCCCGGTGCTAAAAGGCTTGGGAACCACAGGTCTAGGGCTTAGTATTTCAGCCATTGGGTTGTAGGAGAATTTTTAAAAAAGTAGCAGGCATAAGCAGAAACAGCCCTGACTCTGCCTTATTTCCTATAGTAAAGCCCACGCTATGAATCCTCTGGAAATTCAGGAGCTGGACCTCAGAGAGATGGGTGCCATGATCCAGTCTCGGGTGGTCGTGGAGGTGTCCAGTCATGTGCAGTCCCTCCTGGATTCCTTGGAGACCGCCACACTAGAGATAGCAGTGACGGGCGAATCGGGTGCCGGCAAGTCCACCTTCATCAACGCTCTGTTGGGGCTTAGTGATGGGGACCCCCGGGCTGCCCCCACCGGCGTCATTGAGACCACAGCCTCCCCGAAGCCTTACCGGCATCCACGCCTGCCCACCGTACAGCTCTGGGATCTGCCAGGCACCGGCACTCCGTCCTTCCAAGCCGAGAGGTACCTGCAGCAGGTGGGCCTGGAGAAGTACGATTTCTTCATCATCGTCACCTCGGAGAGGTTCCGGCAGAACCATGCCGAGCTGGCCCGGGCGGTGGGCGCCATGGGCAAGCGTTTTTACTTTGTCCGTACCAAGGTGGATCAGGACATACGGGCCTCACGGCAGCGGAGACCCACCTGTTTTCAGGAGGCCCAGGTGCTGCGGGAGATCGAGATGGATTGTCTCCGCCACCTGCAGAAAGAAGGCCTGGGCTCCCCGCAGGTGTTCCTGCTCTCCAGCTTTGAGCTGCACAAGTTCGACTTCCAGCGCTTGCCGACTTCGACACGCTGGCCGAAGAGCTGGACGGCCACAAGCGGCATGCCTTGCT
>JAJKFI010036002.1:0-10329 GCA_029204185.1 Lerista edwardsae
AGAGAGAGAGAGAGAGAGAGAGAGAGAGAGAGAGAGAGAGAGAGAGATTAGCGTCAAGGCAAGTGAAACATTCCTTAAAACACTCACAGGGTGACCTCAGCTTTACCACTTCCCTTACACATCAAACACAGGATTCGCTCCCAGCCCTGCCTCTCCCATCATGCCGCTTGTCCTCAAGCAACTGGCAGTCAGATACACTGCCTCTGAGCAAGGAAGCTCCACAGGCAACCAGCAAAATCAGCAGCAAAATATTTAGCTGCTTCTCAGCAAAACAGTCATTCTCCAGTTTCACAAAAACACCTAAGGGGGCTTGCAATCAAAAACATCCATACACACAACCATAAAGAGCAATTTAAAAAAAAAACACAAGGAAATGACAAGAGGCAGGTGATAGCCTCATCGATAAAGGTCTCCTCCTCCTCATGGTGGCCCACACTGCTTCCAAAAGGCATCTAAACCAGCAGTCTTCACCCCGTCATGTAGCAGTGAGTTCCACAAGCTGCTTATGTGTTCTATGAGGAAGGACAGCTTGCCGATCCTGAATCGACTACCTGTCAATTTTATTGGGTTTTGCCTGAATTCTGGTGCAGGAGAACACATTCTCTCTCCTGTTTCTCCACTCTGGTCTTCATTTTATGAAAAGGTGGAGACTCCGGCAAGACAACTCAGAATTCTCCGCACCCACCCCAGTTGCCCACCTGCCGCGAAACTCACAAGACAGTGTCGTCATGACCGTGGTGCGGCATCCGTCCTGATGCTCTCCGCAGACTTCCGTTTCCTGGCAGTCGCTGCCATCGCAAGAGTAGCACCGAAGGCCGAAGACTGTGAGAAGAGACCAGAGAGGTACACTGTGAGAATCCTGGGTTTGTGCTGCTTTCTGCTGTAGGCCAGTGGTTCCCAACCTGTGGGTCGGGACCCACCAGTGGGCCACAAGCCAATTTCAGGTGGGTCGCGAAGCACGTTGAGCAGCCGTATTGAAAATGTGGGAAGATGGGATGCTGAAAAGGGGTGTGTGTGGTTGTTTCACTTGCGTCAAGGTTGTAAATAGGCTTTGTTTCTTTCCGATTTACTGTACTTTGCTCTTGGACAACGGCTGAGACATCACCCAGCTTACTGCTGCATTCTCAGGAAAGCAGCAGGCTCTGGCGTCACAGTGATGGCACTTCTGGCCATGACATCACTTCTGGTGGGTCCCGGACAGATTGTCTTTCTAAAAAGTGGGCCCCGGTGCTAAAACGCTTGAGAACCACTGCAACAGAAGATGCGAGTCGTGATTCATGTTTTCTTTGGTTTGTGGCTCGGTCACTGAGCAGAGCTGGGTGACTCATACAGCCAAGGACAAGATGAAATCCAGAACTGTGGGGGCGAGGGGGGGGGTCAGTAGGGGGAGGCTGACCTGAATCGACATCTTTTCTGACTGTGTGCTGAAGTCTCCTCCCAGGGTCAATGGGGAGGGCTCTCAGCCTAAGGAAGGGGGAAGGATGGAAGGGAAAAAGGCTTTCACCACTTTTAAACCCCCTCTCCAGTGAATGGCATTTCCCTTCCCCCATCCTATCCGAACATCAGCCACATTCCGATACATATAGCGTATGACCATCACACATTTTATAAGCTTGCACTTAATTCTGAGAGGACAAATACCGCAGACCTCTTGGCCCCAGTCTCAGACAGGTGGCAGCTGGCTGCGGTTATGACTCAGGCAATTACCAAGAAAATGCACTCTTCACGTGTACAGAGGCACTTCCTCCAAGCCTGTCAACGTCATAATTTCCAGAAATGATCCTGGCTGTGTTCTGAAAATTGGGCTCTGGCGAACCACATTTTTCATTGTTCTGTGTCTTTCACAACTGCACAACAAGCAGAGCTTCTCAGCAATTCGGCACTTTCATGCCAGGAAAACCTACACCTGTTGAATTTCTGGGTTTTCTGCCACTAGTGGAGTTCTAGCAGTTCTGACCGAGAAATGGTGCAGTTCCTGTTTTGTGTTGTATTGTTACAATTACTTTCTTTGGATGCCGCTACATATAACAAGAGACCCGGATATCCTGTGGTGTGCTCAAACTGAATTTTGACCATTTTACTCATCCTGCCTCTGCACACCTGGCAGGATCTGGAGGAGCCATATCCTGGCTACACTTACTCACTACCTGTCCAGCTGGACGTTTAGAAGGACGAGAGAGGAAACCAGTCATGCTGAGTGTGGTTGGCCAAGTGTGGGGGCCTGATTCTCCCATCCACACTCAGCACAGGTGCTCTCTCCTCCTTGACAAAACTGCACCCAGATTCAATAGATCCACCACCCCCTAAGGCCGTGTTTCTCAAACTGTGGGTCACTGCCTGACATCAGGTGGGCTGCGGAAAGCTGGGAGCAGCCATCTTGGAAGCTACAGTCCTTCCTCTTGCTATATTCCTTTTGTGAGTGTTAATCGTTCGAATTTTCCAGTGAGGGCTTTTTAAAAATTGTTTTCAGTTCAGTGCTTTTACATCATATTTTGGCCTCATCTTGCTTTCTGTCTAGGATATTTCCTGGTTGTGCAATTGCTGCAGAACCAACTGCTGACATTCCAGCTTGCATTACAGGAGTGTCAATTTATTATGTCACAGTGATGGCACTTCCTGCCTGACGATGTCACTTCTGGCTATGACATCACCTCCAGGTTAATGATGTCACTTCCAGTGGTTCCCAGCATGAGGGACATTCTAAAAAGTGGATCTCAGTCTAAAAGGTTTCAGAACCACTGCCTTAAGAAATGGAATCTAGAAGTTACACCCCACTGCTCCTTAGTTTACTAGATCCAATCCGTATCTCCCACTCTGCCACATAAGGTGCCAGCTTGACAGAAGGCCAAGCTACAATGTCAGATGTGGCATTGCAGGACCAACTTTAAGTCAATTGGACTAATTGCCTAAGGAACCCAATTCTAGGGTATTCTATTCCAGTAATGTTGAGTTCACACAACACATTACAATGGATTTAAAAATTTTTTTCTTCTCAATAAAAAAATATGTTTACTAATATTGCAAGCCAATTTCAGGTGGGTCACGGAGCACCTAGAGCATCCATCACTGAAAATATGGGAGGGTGAGATCCTGGAAAAGGGACGGGCTGTGTGGTTATTTTGCTTGTGTCGGGGTTGTAAAAAGGCTTTTTCCTTTTTCAATTCACTTTGCTATGGGCTGAGGAATAAGCCAACTGGTTGCTGCAGTCTCGGAGAAGCAGCAGGCTCTGGTGTCACAATGATGGCACTTCTGGCTATGACTTCTGGTGAGTCCTGGACAGGTTGTCAGTCTAAAAAGGGGGTCCCAGCACTAAAATGTGTGAGAACCTCTGATACAGTGTATCAGGGTCAATGACAACTTCGGCATAAGAATAAACACATGTTACTAAACTGCCTGACATCCATTAATCATCAATGGGAAAAAAAATCCATTTAAGATAAAGTCCAATGTCAACAGAATAACTAGACAAATCCAGATCTTATAAACATTAACTACTGAACCAAATACGATCAGCCAAACTAAATCACCTTCAATCCTTCTTTATAATAATAATAAAAAAAGGCAGAAAGGATTTCTTGAGATCAGACTTGGTTTAGCATCCGATACTTCCCCAAAGCTTCTCATTCATCTCTGTAAACTATAATTTGATTTTGGGTGCCGCAAGCATGCCAGGTTATTCTAACCACTGAGGCCCAATTACACACGTGTGGTTCAGCACCTTCTTCTCCTTGTAATGCCCAGAGGGCAAGTTCCCAAGTGCCTGTCAATCTCTCGACACCTGGCATGTGTGAATGGGCGAGCCAAGCTCTAACTCCGGCTGCTCTTTGCCTGCTCCTGAATCCTACCAATCTTTAGCAGGGTGGTGAAAGGGTTAATCAAGGAGTGATTGATCCGCTTTGCGTGACCCTGACTGTTCCTAGATCCTCCTTGGAGGGGCTTCTTTCCTCCTCCAATCAGCAATGGATCATTTTGTTCACCAAGTCTTTGCTCTAACCATTACCCCTCACTCTCCATCCAGAGTTAGGAATGACTTTACTCTGTGACTTTCCTGCTTGCCAGCATATCACGCCTCTTCTCCCTGACCCCCTAACTAACCCTCATTTTCTTCCCAGCACCGACAGCCAAACCTGGGGGGGGGGGAAAGGATTGCTGACCCCCCACACCTCCCCAACAATACACAGAGAGACCACAGTAGCCTATTTCCCCTCCCAAGACCATTTAGGCTGCAATCGAATGCAGACCTATTGAACACCATGAAACTTTCTTCTAAGCAAGCATGCTTAGGATCGCCCTGCTAGCTCACATGTTCTAACCACTAGTTTCCACTGCCCCTCTTCTTTCTGGGAGAAACATTGACACTCATGCCTAGGGTCTTTTGCAAACACCCCCCCCCAAAACAAACAAACAAGCAAGCAAGCAAGCAAGCAAACAAGCAAACAAAAACCAGCCATTACTCCAAAAAAATTAATAATAATCTGCATCACTTTGCTTTGTTTTACCTTCAGCTACCAGCAAAGATAGAATGAAGCTGTTCAGGATGAGTCCCATGTCCTGGAATGAAACTGGAGTATTTCCAGAGGCTGCTTTCTCCTTTCGACTGAACCAGAATGGTCTGCCAAAGTTCTCTCTTTGTCTGCTTATTCTTTAAGAGAGGTTCCCCCCCCCCTTCGCCCCACCCGTACGATCCCTTGGGGAGGAACTTCTTTCCCCTCTTTGCAATACTTCACAGGGTGACGCAGCACTGTGTGATGTGGCTGACACAGGAAGTAGGGGGGGGCAGGGGGGGAGCAGTGGCAACCAGCCTTGCGTGTGTCTGTACAACACCTTAATGGCATTTCCCTGAAATGTGTTTGCAAGGCAAGTCCTGGAAGTGAGAACGAGTGGCCAAAGAAGGGAGCTCAAAGCGCCTCTGAGTGTATGCAGAGTGCTTTTGCTTTGCCATTCAAGGAAATACACCAGTTCTGCCACAGCTGGATTAAGAGAGGCAGGCTTCTATGCAGGGGGGAGTATGATTTTCCAGGGAGAACGGGGACCCCCGGCTCTCTCTCGCAGGGCATGCTTTAATCCTACAGCTGCAAATCGAGGCATGCTTGCCTGGGAGTAAGTCTGACGGACTTCCTTCTGAGCAAAGATGCTTTGGCTGGGGCTGTGAGTATCTCATTATTATAGAATGGGAGTTTCTACTTGGCAAAGTCGGCCACAAATTATGCCCTGCCTATCTGGCCTGATGGAGCCTATACAGGCTCCCTGGGCAATGAATTTAATGGGCAGTGCGTGTTGAGATGAATGAACACGGCATCTGATTTTAATGGAACCAGTTGAATTTGATGGGGAATTTGATGGGGAACATCGTGTGTGCCCTGATTCTCACTCCCAAGTCTTCGTGCCTCAGCCCCAGTTCGTAAGCAGTGCTGGGAAGGGGCCAGATCCGTGGGTAGCCGGCACAAGGGCCACCATGAAGCGTGTTTGGACCACTTTCGGAGTCAAGGAGGATGGCGCACATCTGTGTGCTGGCCTCTCTGAGGGTGGTCCAAACCTACTTTACAGTGTCCTTTGCACTGGCCAAACTTTTGCTGGCCCGACTCCCAGTTAGGCACCCTGAGTTGCGTACCAAATAAGCCGTGCTGATTCTCGGTTCCAAGAGTCAAGTTGCAGTGATTCATTCATTCTTCAGATTCTAGGTCGATGGTTGCAGCATCCTGGCACTGAGCAAAGGAGAGGAAATGGCAGAAAGTGAGCCCAAAGCCCAGCTGGCTTCCAGCCTCAGCGATGGGTCCGTTGATTGTAATCTGTAGATTCACATTTTTTTTCCCCCAATTCTGACTACTCGTTTACACAGGATGAGGTGGAAGGGTGAGCTGGCAGAATTCTGGGGCTTCTCCCGGATGGCACTTGAGAGAGACTATTTTTGACTTCCTCCCCTAGTTTTCACATCTTCACTTGTAGGAGGGGTGTCGGAAGGGGGTATTGCAGGCGTGGGTGGGGGGGCAGCACCTTCCAGTGGGAGGAGGTGCTCCTGAAGGTGTGCCCTGAGCACCGACTCCCCCAGGAACGCCACTGCCCTGTGGATATCAAAAATGGTGGATTCCTGAATCTGCCCGGGGTGGGTGGGAGGCATCCACTTCCTGTTGTGACATCACTTCCAGGGCATTATTTTGCCCTTTGCACTGGGCTACACTTTCATTGGCTTACACCAGTGTCAGGACTAATTTAAGACTGCACCGCAAGGGATGTTTCTCACTGCAGTGCAAATTGGTTCCCAGCCAAGTGCACGCCCCTGGCCTGCCATGTGCGCTCCTCTTCCCACCTGAGCTACCTATGATGAGTCACCTTCTAGGATTGCATGCAACATTCTTGCTAGGCGCGCAGGCACCCAGGATGGGCTAAGCGTTGGTGGGATCACAGCTGTTTGGTGACCCGTGGCACAGACGTCACCTGGGGTTGAACAGAGAAATGCTTTCACCTCTCCCAAAGCATCTCAGGAATTTGCTGCCTCACCGTACCAAGCCTTGGAACACCCACACCGTGAATGTTGAAGTCATCACTGACATGGAAGGAAAGCGGGCTTAGCAAACGAGAGAGTGGTAGGAAAGGAACGTCAACGCTTCTGGATTCCGTTGCTTCACAGAAGCACTAAAAATGCACAAAACTGAGTCGGACCGTTTTGGGGGTTGCCAGGTTGAAGGCCTCCAAAACCAGTGGTGGCATCTAAATGATTTAAGAACAGGAACTCACTTTTGATTGGCACGTGTCAGGACCCGCCCACCGGAAGTGATGTCATAAGCCGGAGGCTGGCCGAGCCCAGGTCTACCCGCGGCTGGTTCCTATGGGTAGACCTGGGCTCCGGAGGCTGGCGGAGCCCAGGTCTACCTGCGGCTGGTTCCTAGCCAGCGACGACGTCAGCGACGAATGGGTGGAGCCAGCCGGTTCTGTACAGCGCCTGGCGCCTACAGAACAGAAAGCGAAGAATTCCCCCCACCCCAATTGCAGCTCCAATAGCAATGGGGACAGTCTCCCAAAGGAGCCTCACACCCAGAGCGCCAGTGAAACACTCTGGACTGGAAAGACAGCGGCGAAAACCTTTCCTTGGTCTTCGTGGCTAGGCGAGGTGGAGTTATTCAAAATTGCCAGGGAAGTTGAAAATTGGCACGGGAGCAGCAGCCTCGAAGCTGAGGCTGGCTGAGCAGAATGAGGCAGGAACCTGTGGAAGGGGCTGAGGGGGCGGCACCACTCCGGACGGCACCCTTGGGCGCTACCCCACACCAAAGCCCGCTTACGCCTGGCACGTCAGGAGGGCAGCTTCAAAAAGTCCCGGCTCCCCTCTGTCCCCTCCGGGGGCCCCCTCGATTCACCATCACACCCCCAGGATGCCCCTTCTCCCCAGTGGGCTGCAGACTCACCAGAGTGGCTGCTGACTCCACGTGTGTGGCTGGAGTGAGTGAGGAAGGGGGCTGTGCAGGACGGGACTTCCGCACTGCAGCCCTTCCCCCTTCGCCCCCCTAGGAATCCGGAGTCGCTCCCTTTAACCCTCTGAGTGCCGGCCAACCAAGAAGAAAAGCTCTTTGCAGAGGAATCAGGAGGGGGGAGGGGGGAAGCGCTGCGGAGTGAAGTGGGTGGAGTCAGCTCTAATTTTAACAAGTGGAACTGACTTCCCCTGCGTTCCCCCTACATGACATCACTGTCCAAAACCCTGAGATTTCTGGGTCTGGTCAGCAAGACTGCTGACGTTGAAAAATGGGAGATGTGTAGAAAAGGGGAAGGCCAAGCAGCCACTAGGTGGAGCCTCTTCAGAGGGGTGTGGCTCATCAGAAAAGGGGTGGAGGCCAGAGGTGGAGTCTGCAGCTACAAGGGAAGGATCCAGAGGTTTCTGGAAGTTTGGGACCCAGTAGAAGCCTCCACGTGGCTTGAGGTTTGCCACCCGTGCATTTCAGAAAGAATGGAAAAGAAGCTGGAAAAATTGGGTCTTTTTTTGATAGAGAGGCTGAGATTGAGAAAAAGCCAGCGAAGCTATTGTATATGTGAAGAGGATCTTAAAAAAGCATCAACCATAGGCATGTATATGACGTTGTTGCCGGGGGATTGTGAAAATGCTGCCGTCATCACTTTCTTATTCAACTTTCTCAGAGTCTCACTGAAAGCAGACATTCTTTAATTAGGACAGAGGGCTGAGCTGGGTTTTCTCTTTCCCCATCTAAAACCACTTCATAATGGAAAAGCCTTGAGATTATAAACACAGGAGCTAACCAGAATATCCCTGAACCAAAATCCTTCCTAATTTCCTCCACACCCTGCAGATCAAACCTAATCTTTCATCGAGCATTTTTATTATTTGACAAACAGGAAGCGATAGGCAGCTTTGGGTGCTGGGTGTCGAAAGGGAAAGAGGGCTCTCCCCAGATAGGAGGGGGCTCACTACCAGTCCCGTAATTAGTATTTGCGGCCAATTTGCAGGAAACTCATAGGTAATGTAGAGATCCCCCTAGGCAAGTTCTCTACCAAATTTCGGAGAGATAGGAGCAGGGGTTCAGAAGTGATCCGTTGAACAGTTTAGAGGATCAAGTTTAAAATTGTTTCGCGCCCAATTTGTACTGAAGATACATGAAAAGCAAAGCTGACTCAGAGCAAGTTCATAGATTTGTCACTGACAGCTCAGAGCTATCAATTGTATTGTGCCTTGGTCAACATTCCCCTCCTCCTCCTAACAGCTTAGAAGTTTCTTTCCAGATATGGAAGTCAGAAAAAGATCAAGGCAGTTTGAGACAAAGAAAGGACGAGGCAAATGAAACTTCTTTGGTTGGCTTCCCTTGGTTTGACGTGCTTCAGAGGGACCTGGCTTCCTCAAAATATAGAATCATAGAATTGGAAGGAACCCCCTAAGGTCATCTAGTCCACCCTTTGCTTGTAGCAGGAAATCCTCCTAGAGCATTTGGGGTTCTCTCCAAAGTGGCAGCAAACTGGGGTGATGTCAGATTGTAAATCTTTCTGAAGCCGACATCCTTACAGAAAGGCGTGCACCAAAAACTCTGAAACGAACACGTACTTATTTCAGATCGATTGCAGGAAAAACCAATTGTCTGAAGGAAAAAGCACTTGGGCACGCTGATATTCAAACAGATATGGACTTTTAGCAGCATCCTCACCTGAGTGATGCTTTGATCAGCCCTGGTGTAAGTGCTCATTTTGATTACTTAAAACATTAGCATGCAATAGATTTAATTGCAGGGGTGTTGGATGTTTTCAAGTGGCTTTTGTTTAATTATAGGGGGATTTGACTACCTTGTCGGCTACCAGATACTTAAGAGAACGGATTCCGGGCGGATTGGCATCCAGAAACAGGAAATGGAAGCCTTCAGATGAGCAGCTGCCTAGAAAAGTCATGGCAGGGACGAAGATCGGAGTAGTTATTTACTCCATCCTGTGTTCTCCGTCAGGGTTAGGGTTAAGGTTGTGAAACTGATTTTCAGGTTAGCAGAGGCTGAGATTTCAGGTCCTGCCTTGACTTGCCCAAACTTACAAGATGCTGCTCAATCCCTTCAGCCAATCTTTCATTCCTATTAAGGCAGCATGGGAGCAATTCCAAGAGGTTTGGTGATGCCATCGGTGGGGACTCACCCCAAGGTCTATTTTTACACTTGCTGCTTCTGTTTTTTCAGCATCCTTGGGGTGGAGTCTTGCGGTGGAAACCAGGGAATTCACACAAAACTGCCTTATACTGAGTCAGGGATGAGCACAGAACAGTCAAATCTTCTATTCAAAATGTACGTTATAATGATACATTATCATGGCTTTCAAAGTGTACTAGGTAGGTGATATAGGTGGTATAGTGTCAGCCCCAGTCTGATGCCGCCACAGCCATTATCCATGCACCCCCATTAAATAAACAAAAATCAAATTAAACCTTTTTTTTTTCTTGTAGATTACTGGCGGTTTTTGCTTGTTTGCAAACAGGAGAAGTGCAAACAGCAGCATTACCTGTTTTTATTTCGTGATCATTGTTTTCTCCCCCCTTTATTGATTATACAAAATGTTTAACTTTATTATTACTATTTGCCTGTAAACCGCTTTGTGAACTTTGTGTTGAAAAGCGGTATATAAATGTACTATTGATTGATTGATTCTTCCACCAATCCATCCATCTATTTATCCACTCTCTTTTCAATTAAGGACAACAAAAAGTTTACGGAACATAGAGTGAAAATCCCAAACCTACCAATAGGGGGTGATCAAGATACCATTTTTTCTCCCTCTCTCTCTCCCTCCCTCCCTCCCTCCCTCACACGCACGCGCACACACACACACACACACACACACACACACACACACACACAC
>JAJKFI010036003.1:0-10325 GCA_029204185.1 Lerista edwardsae
AGAGAGAGAGAGAGAGAGAGAGAGAGAGAGAGAGAGAGAGAGAGAGATTAGCGTCAAGGCAAGTGAAACATTCCTTAAAACACTCACAGGGTGACCTCAGCTTTACCACTTCCCTTACACATCAAACACAGGATTCGCTCCCAGCCCTGCCTCTCCCATCATGCCGCTTGTCCTCAAGCAACTGGCAGTCAGATACACTGCCTCTGAGCAAGGAAGCTCCACAGGCAACCAGCAAAATCAGCAGCAAAATATTTAGCTGCTTCTCAGCAAAACAGTCATTCTCCAGTTTCACAAAAACACCTAAGGGGGCTTGCAATCAAAAACATCCATACACACAACCATAAAGAGCAATTTAAAAAAAAAACACAAGGAAATGACAAGAGGCAGGTGATAGCCTCATCGATAAAGGTCTCCTCCTCCTCATGGTGGCCCACACTGCTTCCAAAAGGCATCTAAACCAGCAGTCTTCACCCCGTCATGTAGCAGTGAGTTCCACAAGCTGCTTATGTGTTCTATGAGGAAGGACAGCTTGCCGATCCTGAATCGACTACCTGTCAATTTTATTGGGTTTTGCCTGAATTCTGGTGCAGGAGAACACATTCTCTCTCCTGTTTCTCCACTCTGGTCTTCATTTTATGAAAAGGTGGAGACTCCGGCAAGACAACTCAGAATTCTCCGCACCCACCCCAGTTGCCCACCTGCCGCGAAACTCACAAGACAGTGTCGTCATGACCGTGGTGCGGCATCCGTCCTGATGCTCTCCGCAGACTTCCGTTTCCTGGCAGTCGCTGCCATCGCAAGAGTAGCACCGAAGGCCGAAGACTGTGAGAAGAGACCAGAGAGGTACACTGTGAGAATCCTGGGTTTGTGCTGCTTTCTGCTGTAGGCCAGTGGTTCCCAACCTGTGGGTCGGGACCCACCAGTGGGCCACAAGCCAATTTCAGGTGGGTCGCGAAGCACGTTGAGCAGCCGTATTGAAAATGTGGGAAGATGGGATGCTGAAAAGGGGTGTGTGTGGTTGTTTCACTTGCGTCAAGGTTGTAAATAGGCTTTGTTTCTTTCCGATTTACTGTACTTTGCTCTTGGACAACGGCTGAGACATCACCCAGCTTACTGCTGCATTCTCAGGAAAGCAGCAGGCTCTGGCGTCACAGTGATGGCACTTCTGGCCATGACATCACTTCTGGTGGGTCCCGGACAGATTGTCTTTCTAAAAAGTGGGCCCCGGTGCTAAAACGCTTGAGAACCACTGCAACAGAAGATGCGAGTCGTGATTCATGTTTTCTTTGGTTTGTGGCTCGGTCACTGAGCAGAGCTGGGTGACTCATACAGCCAAGGACAAGATGAAATCCAGAACTGTGGGGGCGAGGGGGGGGGTCAGTAGGGGGAGGCTGACCTGAATCGACATCTTTTCTGACTGTGTGCTGAAGTCTCCTCCCAGGGTCAATGGGGAGGGCTCTCAGCCTAAGGAAGGGGGAAGGATGGAAGGGAAAAAGGCTTTCACCACTTTTAAACCCCCTCTCCAGTGAATGGCATTTCCCTTCCCCCATCCTATCCGAACATCAGCCACATTCCGATACATATAGCGTATGACCATCACACATTTTATAAGCTTGCACTTAATTCTGAGAGGACAAATACCGCAGACCTCTTGGCCCCAGTCTCAGACAGGTGGCAGCTGGCTGCGGTTATGACTCAGGCAATTACCAAGAAAATGCACTCTTCACGTGTACAGAGGCACTTCCTCCAAGCCTGTCAACGTCATAATTTCCAGAAATGATCCTGGCTGTGTTCTGAAAATTGGGCTCTGGCGAACCACATTTTTCATTGTTCTGTGTCTTTCACAACTGCACAACAAGCAGAGCTTCTCAGCAATTCGGCACTTTCATGCCAGGAAAACCTACACCTGTTGAATTTCTGGGTTTTCTGCCACTAGTGGAGTTCTAGCAGTTCTGACCGAGAAATGGTGCAGTTCCTGTTTTGTGTTGTATTGTTACAATTACTTTCTTTGGATGCCGCTACATATAACAAGAGACCCGGATATCCTGTGGTGTGCTCAAACTGAATTTTGACCATTTTACTCATCCTGCCTCTGCACACCTGGCAGGATCTGGAGGAGCCATATCCTGGCTACACTTACTCACTACCTGTCCAGCTGGACGTTTAGAAGGACGAGAGAGGAAACCAGTCATGCTGAGTGTGGTTGGCCAAGTGTGGGGGCCTGATTCTCCCATCCACACTCAGCACAGGTGCTCTCTCCTCCTTGACAAAACTGCACCCAGATTCAATAGATCCACCACCCCCTAAGGCCGTGTTTCTCAAACTGTGGGTCACTGCCTGACATCAGGTGGGCTGCGGAAAGCTGGGAGCAGCCATCTTGGAAGCTACAGTCCTTCCTCTTGCTATATTCCTTTTGTGAGTGTTAATCGTTCGAATTTTCCAGTGAGGGCTTTTTAAAAATTGTTTTCAGTTCAGTGCTTTTACATCATATTTTGGCCTCATCTTGCTTTCTGTCTAGGATATTTCCTGGTTGTGCAATTGCTGCAGAACCAACTGCTGACATTCCAGCTTGCATTACAGGAGTGTCAATTTATTATGTCACAGTGATGGCACTTCCTGCCTGACGATGTCACTTCTGGCTATGACATCACCTCCAGGTTAATGATGTCACTTCCAGTGGTTCCCAGCATGAGGGACATTCTAAAAAGTGGATCTCAGTCTAAAAGGTTTCAGAACCACTGCCTTAAGAAATGGAATCTAGAAGTTACACCCCACTGCTCCTTAGTTTACTAGATCCAATCCGTATCTCCCACTCTGCCACATAAGGTGCCAGCTTGACAGAAGGCCAAGCTACAATGTCAGATGTGGCATTGCAGGACCAACTTTAAGTCAATTGGACTAATTGCCTAAGGAACCCAATTCTAGGGTATTCTATTCCAGTAATGTTGAGTTCACACAACACATTACAATGGATTTAAAAATTTTTTTCTTCTCAATAAAAAAATATGTTTACTAATATTGCAAGCCAATTTCAGGTGGGTCACGGAGCACCTAGAGCATCCATCACTGAAAATATGGGAGGGTGAGATCCTGGAAAAGGGACGGGCTGTGTGGTTATTTTGCTTGTGTCGGGGTTGTAAAAAGGCTTTTTCCTTTTTCAATTCACTTTGCTATGGGCTGAGGAATAAGCCAACTGGTTGCTGCAGTCTCGGAGAAGCAGCAGGCTCTGGTGTCACAATGATGGCACTTCTGGCTATGACTTCTGGTGAGTCCTGGACAGGTTGTCAGTCTAAAAAGGGGGTCCCAGCACTAAAATGTGTGAGAACCTCTGATACAGTGTATCAGGGTCAATGACAACTTCGGCATAAGAATAAACACATGTTACTAAACTGCCTGACATCCATTAATCATCAATGGGAAAAAAAATCCATTTAAGATAAAGTCCAATGTCAACAGAATAACTAGACAAATCCAGATCTTATAAACATTAACTACTGAACCAAATACGATCAGCCAAACTAAATCACCTTCAATCCTTCTTTATAATAATAATAAAAAAAGGCAGAAAGGATTTCTTGAGATCAGACTTGGTTTAGCATCCGATACTTCCCCAAAGCTTCTCATTCATCTCTGTAAACTATAATTTGATTTTGGGTGCCGCAAGCATGCCAGGTTATTCTAACCACTGAGGCCCAATTACACACGTGTGGTTCAGCACCTTCTTCTCCTTGTAATGCCCAGAGGGCAAGTTCCCAAGTGCCTGTCAATCTCTCGACACCTGGCATGTGTGAATGGGCGAGCCAAGCTCTAACTCCGGCTGCTCTTTGCCTGCTCCTGAATCCTACCAATCTTTAGCAGGGTGGTGAAAGGGTTAATCAAGGAGTGATTGATCCGCTTTGCGTGACCCTGACTGTTCCTAGATCCTCCTTGGAGGGGCTTCTTTCCTCCTCCAATCAGCAATGGATCATTTTGTTCACCAAGTCTTTGCTCTAACCATTACCCCTCACTCTCCATCCAGAGTTAGGAATGACTTTACTCTGTGACTTTCCTGCTTGCCAGCATATCACGCCTCTTCTCCCTGACCCCCTAACTAACCCTCATTTTCTTCCCAGCACCGACAGCCAAACCTGGGGGGGGGGAAAGGATTGCTGACCCCCCACACCTCCCCAACAATACACAGAGAGACCACAGTAGCCTATTTCCCCTCCCAAGACCATTTAGGCTGCAATCGAATGCAGACCTATTGAACACCATGAAACTTTCTTCTAAGCAAGCATGCTTAGGATCGCCCTGCTAGCTCACATGTTCTAACCACTAGTTTCCACTGCCCCTCTTCTTTCTGGGAGAAACATTGACACTCATGCCTAGGGTCTTTTGCAAACACCCCCCCCCAAAACAAACAAACAAGCAAGCAAGCAAGCAAGCAAACAAGCAAACAAAAACCAGCCATTACTCCAAAAAAATTAATAATAATCTGCATCACTTTGCTTTGTTTTACCTTCAGCTACCAGCAAAGATAGAATGAAGCTGTTCAGGATGAGTCCCATGTCCTGGAATGAAACTGGAGTATTTCCAGAGGCTGCTTTCTCCTTTCGACTGAACCAGAATGGTCTGCCAAAGTTCTCTCTTTGTCTGCTTATTCTTTAAGAGAGGTTCCCCCCCCCTTCGCCCCACCCGTACGATCCCTTGGGGAGGAACTTCTTTCCCCTCTTTGCAATACTTCACAGGGTGACGCAGCACTGTGTGATGTGGCTGACACAGGAAGTAGGGGGGGCAGGGGGGGAGCAGTGGCAACCAGCCTTGCGTGTGTCTGTACAACACCTTAATGGCATTTCCCTGAAATGTGTTTGCAAGGCAAGTCCTGGAAGTGAGAACGAGTGGCCAAAGAAGGGAGCTCAAAGCGCCTCTGAGTGTATGCAGAGTGCTTTTGCTTTGCCATTCAAGGAAATACACCAGTTCTGCCACAGCTGGATTAAGAGAGGCAGGCTTCTATGCAGGGGGGAGTATGATTTTCCAGGGAGAACGGGGACCCCCGGCTCTCTCTCGCAGGGCATGCTTTAATCCTACAGCTGCAAATCGAGGCATGCTTGCCTGGGAGTAAGTCTGACGGACTTCCTTCTGAGCAAAGATGCTTTGGCTGGGGCTGTGAGTATCTCATTATTATAGAATGGGAGTTTCTACTTGGCAAAGTCGGCCACAAATTATGCCCTGCCTATCTGGCCTGATGGAGCCTATACAGGCTCCCTGGGCAATGAATTTAATGGGCAGTGCGTGTTGAGATGAATGAACACGGCATCTGATTTTAATGGAACCAGTTGAATTTGATGGGGAATTTGATGGGGAACATCGTGTGTGCCCTGATTCTCACTCCCAAGTCTTCGTGCCTCAGCCCCAGTTCGTAAGCAGTGCTGGGAAGGGGCCAGATCCGTGGGTAGCCGGCACAAGGGCCACCATGAAGCGTGTTTGGACCACTTTCGGAGTCAAGGAGGATGGCGCACATCTGTGTGCTGGCCTCTCTGAGGGTGGTCCAAACCTACTTTACAGTGTCCTTTGCACTGGCCAAACTTTTGCTGGCCCGACTCCCAGTTAGGCACCCTGAGTTGCGTACCAAATAAGCCGTGCTGATTCTCGGTTCCAAGAGTCAAGTTGCAGTGATTCATTCATTCTTCAGATTCTAGGTCGATGGTTGCAGCATCCTGGCACTGAGCAAAGGAGAGGAAATGGCAGAAAGTGAGCCCAAAGCCCAGCTGGCTTCCAGCCTCAGCGATGGGTCCGTTGATTGTAATCTGTAGATTCACATTTTTTTTCCCCCAATTCTGACTACTCGTTTACACAGGATGAGGTGGAAGGGTGAGCTGGCAGAATTCTGGGGCTTCTCCCGGATGGCACTTGAGAGAGACTATTTTTGACTTCCTCCCCTAGTTTTCACATCTTCACTTGTAGGAGGGGTGTCGGAAGGGGGTATTGCAGGCGTGGGTGGGGGGCAGCACCTTCCAGTGGGAGGAGGTGCTCCTGAAGGTGTGCCCTGAGCACCGACTCCCCCAGGAACGCCACTGCCCTGTGGATATCAAAAATGGTGGATTCCTGAATCTGCCCGGGGTGGGTGGGAGGCATCCACTTCCTGTTGTGACATCACTTCCAGGGCATTATTTTGCCCTTTGCACTGGGCTACACTTTCATTGGCTTACACCAGTGTCAGGACTAATTTAAGACTGCACCGCAAGGGATGTTTCTCACTGCAGTGCAAATTGGTTCCCAGCCAAGTGCACGCCCCTGGCCTGCCATGTGCGCTCCTCTTCCCACCTGAGCTACCTATGATGAGTCACCTTCTAGGATTGCATGCAACATTCTTGCTAGGCGCGCAGGCACCCAGGATGGGCTAAGCGTTGGTGGGATCACAGCTGTTTGGTGACCCGTGGCACAGACGTCACCTGGGGTTGAACAGAGAAATGCTTTCACCTCTCCCAAAGCATCTCAGGAATTTGCTGCCTCACCGTACCAAGCCTTGGAACACCCACACCGTGAATGTTGAAGTCATCACTGACATGGAAGGAAAGCGGGCTTAGCAAACGAGAGAGTGGTAGGAAAGGAACGTCAACGCTTCTGGATTCCGTTGCTTCACAGAAGCACTAAAAATGCACAAAACTGAGTCGGACCGTTTTGGGGGTTGCCAGGTTGAAGGCCTCCAAAACCAGTGGTGGCATCTAAATGATTTAAGAACAGGAACTCACTTTTGATTGGCACGTGTCAGGACCCGCCCACCGGAAGTGATGTCATAAGCCGGAGGCTGGCCGAGCCCAGGTCTACCCGCGGCTGGTTCCTATGGGTAGACCTGGGCTCCGGAGGCTGGCGGAGCCCAGGTCTACCTGCGGCTGGTTCCTAGCCAGCGACGACGTCAGCGACGAATGGGTGGAGCCAGCCGGTTCTGTACAGCGCCTGGCGCCTACAGAACAGAAAGCGAAGAATTCCCCCCACCCCAATTGCAGCTCCAATAGCAATGGGGACAGTCTCCCAAAGGAGCCTCACACCCAGAGCGCCAGTGAAACACTCTGGACTGGAAAGACAGCGGCGAAAACCTTTCCTTGGTCTTCGTGGCTAGGCGAGGTGGAGTTATTCAAAATTGCCAGGGAAGTTGAAAATTGGCACGGGAGCAGCAGCCTCGAAGCTGAGGCTGGCTGAGCAGAATGAGGCAGGAACCTGTGGAAGGGGCTGAGGGGGCGGCACCACTCCGGACGGCACCCTTGGGCGCTACCCCACACCAAAGCCCGCTTACGCCTGGCACGTCAGGAGGGCAGCTTCAAAAAGTCCCGGCTCCCCTCTGTCCCCTCCGGGGGCCCCCTCGATTCACCATCACACCCCCAGGATGCCCCTTCTCCCCAGTGGGCTGCAGACTCACCAGAGTGGCTGCTGACTCCACGTGTGTGGCTGGAGTGAGTGAGGAAGGGGGCTGTGCAGGACGGGACTTCCGCACTGCAGCCCTTCCCCCTTCGCCCCCCTAGGAATCCGGAGTCGCTCCCTTTAACCCTCTGAGTGCCGGCCAACCAAGAAGAAAAGCTCTTTGCAGAGGAATCAGGAGGGGGGAGGGGGGAAGCGCTGCGGAGTGAAGTGGGTGGAGTCAGCTCTAATTTTAACAAGTGGAACTGACTTCCCCTGCGTTCCCCCTACATGACATCACTGTCCAAAACCCTGAGATTTCTGGGTCTGGTCAGCAAGACTGCTGACGTTGAAAAATGGGAGATGTGTAGAAAAGGGGAAGGCCAAGCAGCCACTAGGTGGAGCCTCTTCAGAGGGGTGTGGCTCATCAGAAAAGGGGTGGAGGCCAGAGGTGGAGTCTGCAGCTACAAGGGAAGGATCCAGAGGTTTCTGGAAGTTTGGGACCCAGTAGAAGCCTCCACGTGGCTTGAGGTTTGCCACCCGTGCATTTCAGAAAGAATGGAAAAGAAGCTGGAAAAATTGGGTCTTTTTTTGATAGAGAGGCTGAGATTGAGAAAAAGCCAGCGAAGCTATTGTATATGTGAAGAGGATCTTAAAAAAGCATCAACCATAGGCATGTATATGACGTTGTTGCCGGGGGATTGTGAAAATGCTGCCGTCATCACTTTCTTATTCAACTTTCTCAGAGTCTCACTGAAAGCAGACATTCTTTAATTAGGACAGAGGGCTGAGCTGGGTTTTCTCTTTCCCCATCTAAAACCACTTCATAATGGAAAAGCCTTGAGATTATAAACACAGGAGCTAACCAGAATATCCCTGAACCAAAATCCTTCCTAATTTCCTCCACACCCTGCAGATCAAACCTAATCTTTCATCGAGCATTTTTATTATTTGACAAACAGGAAGCGATAGGCAGCTTTGGGTGCTGGGTGTCGAAAGGGAAAGAGGGCTCTCCCCAGATAGGAGGGGGCTCACTACCAGTCCCGTAATTAGTATTTGCGGCCAATTTGCAGGAAACTCATAGGTAATGTAGAGATCCCCCTAGGCAAGTTCTCTACCAAATTTCGGAGAGATAGGAGCAGGGGTTCAGAAGTGATCCGTTGAACAGTTTAGAGGATCAAGTTTAAAATTGTTTCGCGCCCAATTTGTACTGAAGATACATGAAAAGCAAAGCTGACTCAGAGCAAGTTCATAGATTTGTCACTGACAGCTCAGAGCTATCAATTGTATTGTGCCTTGGTCAACATTCCCCTCCTCCTCCTAACAGCTTAGAAGTTTCTTTCCAGATATGGAAGTCAGAAAAAGATCAAGGCAGTTTGAGACAAAGAAAGGACGAGGCAAATGAAACTTCTTTGGTTGGCTTCCCTTGGTTTGACGTGCTTCAGAGGGACCTGGCTTCCTCAAAATATAGAATCATAGAATTGGAAGGAACCCCCTAAGGTCATCTAGTCCACCCTTTGCTTGTAGCAGGAAATCCTCCTAGAGCATTTGGGGTTCTCTCCAAAGTGGCAGCAAACTGGGGTGATGTCAGATTGTAAATCTTTCTGAAGCCGACATCCTTACAGAAAGGCGTGCACCAAAAACTCTGAAACGAACACGTACTTATTTCAGATCGATTGCAGGAAAAACCAATTGTCTGAAGGAAAAAGCACTTGGGCACGCTGATATTCAAACAGATATGGACTTTTAGCAGCATCCTCACCTGAGTGATGCTTTGATCAGCCCTGGTGTAAGTGCTCATTTTGATTACTTAAAACATTAGCATGCAATAGATTTAATTGCAGGGGTGTTGGATGTTTTCAAGTGGCTTTTGTTTAATTATAGGGGGATTTGACTACCTTGTCGGCTACCAGATACTTAAGAGAACGGATTCCGGGCGGATTGGCATCCAGAAACAGGAAATGGAAGCCTTCAGATGAGCAGCTGCCTAGAAAAGTCATGGCAGGGACGAAGATCGGAGTAGTTATTTACTCCATCCTGTGTTCTCCGTCAGGGTTAGGGTTAAGGTTGTGAAACTGATTTTCAGGTTAGCAGAGGCTGAGATTTCAGGTCCTGCCTTGACTTGCCCAAACTTACAAGATGCTGCTCAATCCCTTCAGCCAATCTTTCATTCCTATTAAGGCAGCATGGGAGCAATTCCAAGAGGTTTGGTGATGCCATCGGTGGGGACTCACCCCAAGGTCTATTTTTACACTTGCTGCTTCTGTTTTTTCAGCATCCTTGGGGTGGAGTCTTGCGGTGGAAACCAGGGAATTCACACAAAACTGCCTTATACTGAGTCAGGGATGAGCACAGAACAGTCAAATCTTCTATTCAAAATGTACGTTATAATGATACATTATCATGGCTTTCAAAGTGTACTAGGTAGGTGATATAGGTGGTATAGTGTCAGCCCCAGTCTGATGCCGCCACAGCCATTATCCATGCACCCCCATTAAATAAACAAAAATCAAATTAAACCTTTTTTTTTTCTTGTAGATTACTGGCGGTTTTTGCTTGTTTGCAAACAGGAGAAGTGCAAACAGCAGCATTACCTGTTTTTATTTCGTGATCATTGTTTTCTCCCCCCTTTATTGATTATACAAAATGTTTAACTTTATTATTACTATTTGCCTGTAAACCGCTTTGTGAACTTTGTGTTGAAAAGCGGTATATAAATGTACTATTGATTGATTGATTCTTCCACCAATCCATCCATCTATTTATCCACTCTCTTTTCAATTAAGGACAACAAAAAGTTTACGGAACATAGAGTGAAAATCCCAAACCTACCAATAGGGGGTGATCAAGATACCATTTTTTCTCCCTCTCTCTCTCCCTCCCTCCCTCCCTCCCTCACACGCACGCGCACACACACACACACACACACACACACACACACACACACACAC
>JAJKFI010036004.1:0-12990 GCA_029204185.1 Lerista edwardsae
ACAACCCCTCCATTTGTGGGATGCTGTGACAAATACCACGCTGTGTTGTTGGCATCACATTGTGTTGTTGGCCCCCCTCCACTGCACTCCACTCCACTTCTAGACTTCGACACCTTCTAGACCTTCAAACTGCTGCCTTAGGCAACCATCTCAGCTGATCTCATGGATGGGCCGGCCCTGTTTCCCTGCAATCCCATGCTGGGAAAAGGCTGTACCTGGGGAATTTCTGCCTGTCATATATAGATGCACCTCATTTCGTTGTTCTCATACTATACCTTGAGTACAATGACAATAAATTTCTATTTCTATTTCTATTTCTATGTTGAAAAGTGCAGAAGCTCTGCCCGAAACAAACAAGAAACTAAAGAGGAAGCTGCTCTCTTCCCAGCAATTGCACAGCTCACTTGTGGGAAATGTGGGATGAGAGGCAGCCGGCATTACATCCTGGTTTCTTCAACAGGCGCCAATCTAATTGGGAGGCAGACATTCAAAGGATGCGAAGCAGGAGGAAGGACAGTGATTAGGGTCATCATAATGATGATGGCTAGCAATGTATGGCTGTGAGAGCTGGACCATAAGAAAGGCAGAGCGCCGAAGAATAGATGCTTCCGAATGATGGTGTTGGAGAAGACTCTTGAGAGTCCCCTGGACTGCAAGGAGATCCAATCGGTCAATCCTCCAGGAAGTCAAGCCTGACTGCTCCCTGGAAGGACAAATTCTGAAGCTGAAGCTCAAGTACTTTGGTCACCTCATGAGAAGAGAGGACTCTTGAGAAAAGACCCTCATGCTGGGAAAGATGGAAGGCCAAAGGAGAAGGGGGCGGCAGAGGATGAGATGGTTAGATAGTGTCACCGAAGTGATGAACATGAAATTGGGCCAACTCCGGAAGCTAGTGGAGGGCAGGGGGGCCTGGCGTGCTGTGGTCCAGGGGGTCCCGGAGAGTCGGACACGACTTAGCGACTGAACAACAACAACAACAAAACATGAGATGAAGGGAAAAACATAAGAACATAAGAAGCTCAGGCTAAGGGCCCATCTAGTCCAGGTTAGAGTCTTTGGAGAAGACTTTGGAGCCTTTAAAGCGCCTTTGGAGAAGCTCTTCAATGGTGGGAGAAATCAGGTACCAACTAAACGTCCAATTTGGTACAATTGGAACCAAATGCAATTCATCATCTGTTCTTTGGAAGGATTTGATGGCTCTCCTCTCTGCAGAGACTACTCTGTTGCCACTCCAGGAAAACCTCAAACAAGTCTGGAACCTTGCAGCGTGAGGACCAGAACTAATGGATAGGTGCACACTTTATTTTCTTGCCCCATCACTGGTATGCAACATTGTCTCCCTATAATACATAAGACAGATGGTGTTTGATGCCTTAAGCGATGCTGGTGGGCTGATACGTGTACAGGTCTAGCCCAAGACCCCCGCCCAGTTCCCAAATGCTGCCCACCCTTTGGAGGTGGGTGCAGTGATCCCCGAGGCCCTAGCTGTGGGCTTGGAGGTTCTTCCAGATTCAGAGGAAGAAAGAATCTCAGTCCACGGTCAGCATGAAAAAAGATACTTTATTTCTTCTGAGTCTAAAAGCAAAGCATACAGAGCAAAAACCTACAAAGTGTTATCACAAACTGCCCCCATCCCTTTGTGGTGTGCTGGTTTCGAAAGTCAAGTCCGGGTCGTGAGGTAAATTAATTACCAGATTATTATATATAGGATGGTGTTTTCTTCTACTGATCTCTCATGAAATCAGTACTAATTAGCGAAAAATGGACGAATTGACAGCAGTGTTTTACATATTAGTGAAAATATAAACCGTGTATGACTATTCCCTAGATCAGTGGTTCTCAAACGTTTTAGTGCTGGGACCCACTTTTTAGAATGACAATCTGTCCGGGACCCACCAGAAGTGATGTCATGGCTGGAAGTGCCGTCATTCTGACGTCAGAGCCTGCTGTTTTCCTGAGACTGCAGCAATCAGTGGGGTTATTTCTCAGGCATTTTCCAATAACAAAATGAATCAGAGAGGAAAAATTCTATTTACAACCTTGACACAAGCAAAACAACCTCCCTTTGTCCAGTGTCCCATCTCCCCATATTTACAATGTTGGCTGCCCTAAGCACTACGTGACCCCCCTGAAATTGGCTCGTGACCCACCTGGAGGGTCACAACAACCCACAGTTTGAGCAACACTGCTTTACGTCAGTGGTTCCCAAAATGTGGGTGGGGCCCACCAGTGAGTCGTGACCTGATTTTTGGTGGGTTGTGATACCCACCAAGCTGGTAGTGCTGGATGGAGGTGAGTGCCCCTCCCCCAATCTGACACCTGAGATGGCCTTATGGATGGGCTACTCCTTGTACCTCATGGGAGGACCTGTTTGAGAACTGGACATGGGCGGACCTGTTTGAGAACTATCCCCTTTGATGAGGGGGTGGCAATTAGAAGTGGGTTTTGGGCTAAAAGTCAGGGCCAGCCTAAGGAGCTATGGTGCCCAATTGGAAATGTTGCGTGCGTGCGTGCGTGCGTGCGTGCATGCGTGCGTGCGTGCGTGCGTGCGTGTTTTTGAAAACGTGCACCTAAAAAGTGCATGTGAGTTAATGGGCCATGTATTGTGGGCGTTTGACAAAACGAGATTACCCTAGAACGGAGCCCTGTCCCATACTTAATCCTACCCCTGACTCACCACCATGTCCCAAAGACTGCTATTCCAAGGGCGACCAGCAGGGGGCAAAATGGGCAGCTTAGGAACCTGACTGCCTCTGCCACGGCAAAACGTTCCCACTCAAATGGTCTTGGAGGGGGGGTCAGGATACGGTTGAATGGGGGGCCAGGCGAGCCAGCCCCTATTTCATCCGCTGGTGGTATGCTTTCCTTGCCATTTCCAGAATCCGATTTGGTGAAAGCGGTGGCTACAGAGACAATGACTTTTTTGAGGTGTCCAGTGGTATTCTGGATTTCAGAAGCCGTTTTGTTCCTATTGCAATAGCTGCCCAGGCAACAGGAGCCCCACTGGTGGATCTCAATGGGACCAAATGTGAGGTTCTTGGGGACAACGCAGTCTGGCCTTTGGCAGGCTTTGATGAGCACAGACATAGCGAAGGGTCCTGTGGGGAGAAGGAAGGAAGAAAGACACAGAGTGTTCAGAGACGAGGATGGAGGCCCACTTTTCCCAGAATGCATTGTGACATCCAAGGCAGCCATGAGGTGGCCATATCTAGGCTTCCAAGCAATGGTATCCTGGTAAATGCAGAGATCCAAGACCTTATCGGGACACTTGACCGCATCCCAGAATGGCAATTTTCAACATTGATGTGCCACAAAAGGTCCGCAGGTGCGCCCTGAAAGTTTGGAGCACAGCGGTTGAAAATTGCTGACAATCTTTTCCAGGGTTTGTGGCTCTGTTTTTAGGGCAGCTATCCGTAGTAACAAATTGTCTGTCCCTTTTCCAATTCCAGTCCCTAAAGCTAAACAATTCATTACCCCAGACGTTTGCCCTCGAAGCAGAGCCACTGGACCTGGAAGAGTCTCCCGGAAGCAGGAAATGACATCACAAGGATTGAAGACCATAGAGAAGACCATAGAGGTCAGTGTGCAGTGAGAAGCCCTGTTGGCTTTTAGTATCCAGACTCACCTGCTTGGATGATGCCATGGCCATTGTAGCACTGGCTGTAGCCCCTCCTGCAGGTCACTTCCTGCAGTGATTCTTTGGGATCCAACATGAGGCCTGAATCGCACTGGTTCAAGCCACTTTCTTCGGGCACTGAAAGAATAAACCAAGATGAAGAATGAAGAGGCTGTGCCACATTTCATGCCCCACAACCCGAGGTCAAGGTGGAGAGGGTGTAGCTTGTAGGGTTGTCCCCTGCTTTTTCCTGCCAAAGCTCCTGCCTTTGCAACCGTTACATGGCAGACAGAAATTCAACAGGTACAGTTGTGACATCTCCATGCCTCAAAGAGCTGCACCTGCTGGGTGTCTGCCTGTCTTGCAGCCATTAAAGGTACAGGAGCCCTGCCAGAAAAAAAGCTGGCAGCCCATTCATAGGAGGCAGCTTCATGCCGAGTCTGACCCTTGCCCAGTATTGTCAAACAGACTGGTAGGCAAATGTTGAAAAACAACATTTTTTTACCTGTGTCATTTAGAGGGCTCCAAGCGACATCTGTGCTCATTTCCTTATTGCAAAGGTCCCTGAAGCAGTATCGCACATTGGACTTCACACGGAAGTGTGGGTCCCCCGAGAAGTTGGATGCTGCCCCATCAATAAGTTCCTTCTTGGCACATCCTCTGTGAGTCACGGACAGAAACGTCTGGCCTGAAGCAGGGGAGAAATGGACACAGACGAGATCAGTGCAGTAGCAAGGAGTTCCCCAGACCTTACTGTGACAAAGGTTGTTCTGAAGGGGGTTGACGTTTGTAACGTGGCTGCCAACACCATTATTTTGCCAATCCAAAGCATGCAGGCAGCCAAACTAGGAGAATACAAAAGGCTTGATTTTCAAGGTTATACATAATTATACGATTTTTTTCTGGTTGGCCCCCAGGAAATTTTATTTATGTTTCACATTTCTATGCTGCTTTTCCTCCTGGTGTTCAGGGCAAAATGTGTGGCCTTTTCCCCATGGGTGTAGCTAATGAAAGTGTAACCCAGTGCGGAGGGCAAAATGTTGCCCCAGAAGTGATGTCACAATTGTATTCTATGTATTCGATGAATACACAATTGTATTCAATCAACTATGCAACCCCCAAAAAAGCCGAGCTTTCATGCTCGCAAGGCTGATTATTTTCCCATCTGCAGCCCATTTTGGAAGATTTACTAAAACTCCTCGTCCCAACAGATTTTGTCATTTTTGTGACAACCAGACTCGAACCAGACTGTCTGGACCACATCATACTACAATGTCCAGCTCATTCTGTCCCTCGTAATAGACTTCTGGGACCACTTCTTTCCTCTTTCCCCCCCTCTCTTTCTGATCCTTTGCCAATACTTTTGAGTGACTTTTCGACATCTATCACCAATCAAGTAGCTGAGTTTCTACTTATTGTCATGAAGATCTCTCCCAAAACTTACTATAAGTGCTAAACTTGCTCTCCCTTTCTCCCCATCTGAATTTGGATGTGATTGTATTGCGCGCATGTTTGTATTCTGTAATGCCAATAAAGGTTTTAGGTACTACTACTACTACTTGTATTCTGCTTTCTTTCTTTTTTTTGGCCATAACCTTTGATAGAATGAAAGATATTACACTCCAGTTTGTTTCATTGCATTCTGTATGAAATTCCACACCGAATGATATATAACACGACAGTATTATTCCTAATGAACAAGATTTTAACAAACTGCGATGTTTACATGACAGTTGTGTATTTTCGTTTTCAGTTTTTTGGGCCATAACATTTGCTAGAGTAAAAATACTACACTCTGGTTTGTTTCACAGAATGCAGAGATATTCCAACGTGGTTTGTTTCATTGCATTCTGTACTAAATCACCATTTCAATGATATCTAACATGATGGTATTATTCATACATCCAAAGGTTTTTACCATTTTGGCCGCTAGTGTCAAGCTCAGCTTGTTGCCCTCCTAAAGCTTGTTGCCCGGTGCAACTGCACCCTCTGCACTTCTTTAGCTATGCCTCTGCTTTTCCCCTTCCTTTTATTCACATTAGAGCATAAGAGGCAGCTTTGGCTATAAGGAAGTTGGTCCAACATAGCTCTGAAATTTCACAGGGCGGAAATTTTAGTCCAATTCCAGCACTCTAACCATCATACACACTACTTTTCCTCCCTTCCTTGCTTGCATATTTTAATCTGATGCTTAAAACTCTGGTAGCCGCATTTGGCCTTTACTTACCTATCCTGAGGATCACCTGTGCCTCCACGCAGGCATTCTGGCCCTCGGAGCAGGTGTTGTTCTTACTAGACATAGATAACTCTGTTGGGATCCGAACCCAGGAGCCATTGTGCTGGAAGGAGCTGGTGTCATGACATTTCAAGGCAGAAATCCCTGAAGAGAGGCCCCAAAATGGACAAATAAGAACAGTGGTTCTCAAACGCTTTAGCACCGGGACCCACTTTTTAGAATGACCATCTGTCCAGGACCCACCGGAAGTGATGTCATGGCCGGAAGTGCCGTCATCGTGACGCCAGAGCCTGCTGCTTTCCTGAGAATGCAGCAATCGGTTGGGTGATAAGATCTGTGGATAATGGATCTACAGATCGGGGCGGAGGGATGCCTGTATATAAGTCTGTAGGCCAGTAAAGATGCTTTGGTACCTGAGGTGAGGAAGCTCATCATCAGAAATCCACACTGCATCACTGTTGTGGTCCTCCCCATCCTCCGGACACAAAGATTTCTCCAGCCACAGACCCAACGTCTCATGAGCTACAGAGAGGAAAATGGTGAGGTCTGTGATCAGAGGCACGGGGTCACCTGTGTTATTGATACTGCACACGGGCTATCAAAGATTGGGCAATTCTGGAGCTCAAGGTGAAAAAAAAAAAGCCCAGAAGTGAGGCCCAGTTCTGTTGAGGAACTGTCAACAGAAGATAAATGGAGAACAAAACAAACAGTGAAATGTTGTTTGGTTGGGGGGGGGGGATATAATACAGGTTGAGCATCTCTTATCCGGACTGCTTGTGACAGGGAGGTGTCCGGATTTTGGATTTGTTTGGATTTTGGAATAATTGCATCAATAGAATGAGAAATGCTTCCTCTTGCTCTTTCCACTATGACCCATTTGGGTGTCTGCTGGCCTCTGTGACATTTTTCAACAATGGCACACACCGCACAGCAGAGAATAGAACTTACAGCCTGTGTGTGGGAATGAGCACAAGACCTTCTAGTGTTCGCACAGAAAGTTTTTTAAAAAGGCTTGGACAAACACAGAATAGTCTGGAATAGTCTGGATTTTGGATGTCCGGATAAGGGACCATCTACCAGTAATGAGAGGTGAAAAACAGAGGACCTTATCCGTGGGTTCAACATCCAGTCTTGTCTGGGAGGTTTCTGAAGAGGCCAGGAGGCCAAGCCACACAGAAAGCTGTCTCCTGGAAGCAGCTTGCTTAACCAGGTTTGCAAAACCAGAAACTTTCCCAACTGGCGGAGGTTGCCAACATTCAGGGAAATCATTCCTTTAAAAGATGTTTCGACACCGCGTCCCCTGAACTCTTGTTCAATGACCTCTTGCAAACTGGAAAATGTCCCGTGTGGCAGATTGTGGATGCTCTGCCCACGGCCTGCCTTGGGCTCTCCTTCCGAAACTGAGCGCTGTTTAGATCTGGCGGAGTTGATGCACATGGCGTGCGCACTGGTGTTCTTTCCACCAGCTTGGTGGGACTGTGGAATGAGCCGGCCTCATAATGGGTCACATTGGGGGAGGCAGGGATGGGAACAATGGGGGAGGGATGGTTTTAGAGTGCAGGATGTGGTTGTGTGCAGATTGCACAATTAACCGCTTTTAAATCCACACCTGGTTGTATTTACAATTACAGCCCTCGGATATTTTGGATTACAGAATTCCTGGGTTTTATATTTTCAAAAAAATAAAATAAAAAAAAAGGAGACCTTGCCATGGTAGATTCTGTGTCCCAGCAGGCATCAATTACCTCCTGCTAACTGGGCAGAGAGGCAGGTTTTAAAAAGGAAGATCTCTAAAAACACAATGCAAACATACCTGTAGGCCAGCCCAAGCCATAAAGCATGTGTGTGCCACTTTCAGAGACAGAGTGCGCATGCTCCAATTTAACAAACTACAGGCTAACAGCCTCTCCTACACCTTCCCCTGCCCGCTGTTGTTTTGCTAAACATCCAGCCTGTGAAGAACTTGAGAAAAGAGACAGGCTTGAGACTCTTTTTGTAGGCCTGACTCCATCTGCAAAAAGGCCCAGTCAGAGTAAGGAGATGGAATATAACAAATATAACAAAGCAACTTGGGAATTGGAGGTGACAGCCTTTTGGTGCCTCCTTATCAGCAGTTGGTGTGAAAATTGGAGGAGTGCCAACAAAGGTTCGCATAGTCAAAGTGATGGTTTTCCCAGTAGCAATGTATGGCTGTGAGAGCTGGACCATAAGAAAGGCAGAACGCCGAAGAATAGATGCTTTCGAATTATGGTGTTGGAGAAGACTCCTGCGAGTCCCCTGGATTGCAAGGAGATCCAATCGGTCAATCCTCCAGGAAGTCAAGCCTGATTGCTCCCTGGAAGGACAAATTCTGAAGCTGAAGCTCAAGTACTTTGGCCCCCTCATGAGAAGAGAGGACTCCTTAGAAAAGACCCTCCTGCTGGGAAAGATGGAAGGCCAAAGGAGAAGGGGGAGGCAGAGGATGAGGTGGTTAGACAGTGTCACCGAAGCAATGAACATGAAATTGGGTGAACTCCGGAAGCTGGTGGAGGACAGGGAGGCCTGGCATGCTGTGGTCCAGGGGGTCGCGAAGAGTCGGACACGACTTAGCGACTGAACAACAACACACCTGGAAGTCCGGATAAGAGGTACCAGATGGCCTGCCCTAAAATTCCAACAGCTGTTGTAAATCTCACTGATAACTTCCCTTGATTCTAAGCAGAAGGAGCAATTGAAACTGAGTGGAAAAAAACCTGTGGGTGTTTCTGGGCTATAAGAATTCCCCCTTTAGCTAACCTGAGGCATTCAGTCCTCTTGAAGGCTGTTTCCAGTCATGCTGTTGGGGTTTTGCTAACTATTGGAATCAAGAAATGGACCTAGCTGTGATTGCGCAATGGGAACATCAAGCTACGTAAAGTATTATTAGTTACAGCCTGTGTTATAAGTCTTGTAAGCCTAGAGTGAGTTAGCTTTTGTTATTTTATTGATTGTTATGCATGTACTTCCTAGTGGTTTCGGAGCCAAATTGGGTATGTTAACTCTTATAATAAAGTTACCTTTCTTTCAAGCAGCTTGGGAGTATGATTGTATTCTGTTAGGGAAGTGAGGTGCTGGCTAAATCCAGGGGAATGCTACCTAATTTGTTTGTACTCCCAACTGGTCCTGAGGCGGAGGTGAGGGTCAGGTAGGTGCCTGGGCTACTCGGGGTTTGTTCTCCCCCCTCGGACCTGTCTTTGACACAGCCTGAAGACAAATTCCCGAGAAATCAAAACCACGGACCTTGTCTTGCATACTGTCACTGCTTTTGAATCACTGTTCCACGTGGCTTCAACTCCATGCAAGAAAACCATTTGCATATTACAAAAAAATAGTTTATTAACTTAAATAATATCCACATACATATATAACATTATTAGAGCAGAACTGGGAGACACGGCACAATGTGTTCATGAGCTTCAGGAAGAGAAAACAGAGACAGACAGTGAGCACATCGGAAGGGTTTTTTTTTTTTTTTTTGGCACAATTCTCTGTTTCAAAGAACATCTGGCTTTTTTCCAAGAGGTTTGTGCAGGGGAACGATCCGGACGGTTGCACCTTCTGGGATTTCAGGGTCAATGAATCAAATCCTTCTTCAGAAGCACAGGTCAAAGAGGTCCTTTTGCAGCAATTGATAATAAATAAAAATATGGAATGCTTCTCATTTGGACGTCCATTCAGCGGGGTGAGAAAATGACTTGCCATCTGGCATGTTCAGACTTAAGGGGTGTCCAGCACCCCTGGTTTAATTCACAAGCCTTTGTTTTGTCCCAGCTGAGAACCAAGCCCCCTCCAGCCACTAGGGGCCACTCCCCTCCTTTCTTGGCAAACAATTTACTATCTAAGCCAATGCATCAAAAATAAGTCTCATTGTGTTCAGTGAGCTGAAGTCGACATTAAGCGGGTTGAAGTCCTGTTTAATGGCTCGTCTCAGCAGAGAGTTTTCTGGGAATTGTACCTGCTTGGAACTTGGAACAGATCCAGAAGGCCAATTTCCAGCACTGTGTGAATACGCTGTGGTTCCTCGGCAGATTGGGAAATGCATTATGCATACACTCCGAGGCTCTCTGTTATGGTGTCACGTGTCTTTTCACAGCTGTGTTGCAGCACTGGAGGAACAGAAAACGGTTCTGGATTCCAGACCTGAGAAGTCCTGGCCCAGATTAAGTTTTGGCCTTGTGGCTGAAGGTTCCTCAGGACAGAAGAAAGGCAACGGAGAGCAGGAGACCTGTCGAGAGCAACGCGCTTTGCGTGGTGACTTGGTGGCCGGCTTGGCTCCTGGGGGAAGGCTTCAGCGTCCCATCGGCGATCTGGCTGTTGCAGAGGTCACCGGTGCAGCAGAGGCTGTGAAGGGCACCCAGGTTCTTGTAGACGGAGGTGTAGTTACTCTTGCACCAGGCAGGGGAAGCACAACCCTTGACGATGGAGTATTCCTCAGAGATGCCTGGGGGGGGGGGCAACGAGCAACCGCGATATGAATTAAAAGGGAACAGCGCCATCTAGGGGCATGAGAATGAACCACTGGGTCCCTGCCCCAAGAAGCTTACACTCTAGACCAGTGTTTCTCAAAGTGTGGGCTGGGAGCCAATTTCTGGTGGGTCCCCACAGAGCCACCAGTGAAAACATGGGTGATGGAACGATCAGCAATGCCTCAAGTCCTGAGGCTATTCAAAACTCAGATAGCTGCTAACTGCCCAGCAAAGAGCTGAGCTCCTGCAGTTTGCAAGCTCGTATAAATATAGGGAGATAAATGTTTGAGCATCTATTTTCTGATGTATTTCCCCTCCCCCCCCAAGTCTGTCAATTTCCCCTCCCCCCAAGTAAGGGGGCAGGTAAAGGCTGGGTCACTTAACTAACCCCTCCGAGGCTGTTCATTGGGGAGGCCTCATTACATTGCTTTCCAACCCCTTGGCTTCTATCCCTTTTAGGGAGGGGGGGGGCAAAACAGGGCCCATGTCCATTGACCTTAGGAGGGAGCCTGCGGGAAGGGGCTCAGAGGAGATACACACCGTGGACTCCCGAGGCCTCATAGCACTGGGTCATGGCACCCTGGCATTGCATCTTGGTGACGGCATCTGGAGAGCAACCGTGGGTAGCGTTTCCTTCGCAGCTGTAACACGTGACCCCGTTCAAGGGCAGAGGATCATTTCTGTAGTCTGCAAATGAAGAAGAAAAAACCCCACAAACATTTTTTAGCTGGTGCCCAAGCTCTGGGATTGCCCCGCCCCAATTCAATACCTTCATGGCCAGTCCCCCCATTTATCACAAAAAGGTGGCATGCACATGACTAGCCCTGCTTGCCTCCTTCCCAAAGTATGTGAGTGTGCCCCTTTAATTCCCCTCTGCAACCTTCTCATCTTACCTTGCATGTCGTCATTGCACCGGCTGGAGTTACAGCACTTGATAAAATAGAAGCTGTCCTGGTTGTGGAAACCGAGGGGCTCCTGGCAGGAAGACAGTTGGCCACAGCCCTTGATGCGCTGTTGATCGGCAGGAGAGTCTATCAGCCAGGAGAAAACAGTGGTTGTGAATGCAAACCTTTACCCCTAGGGGGTGCCGATTCCAAACAGATTGCAATGCAGGGAACTTTGGTGGAAGGATTCTAGGGAAGGATTCTAGAAAGGTACAGAAAGCCCTTTGGGCCAAAAATGCTTAATTGTGAATGCTTTTATATAGCATTGTCTGATTGGCCAGGTGGTCGATGACACAATCAAATTGGCTACGTGATTCCTGATTGGCTGGGCCTTCTCGCATTGGCAGCCTTAACAGCAAAGCTGATTGCTCGAGAGATCATGAGGACTAGAAGAAACGGGATGCTCAGCCTGTTGAAACTCAGAGTTTTGACCAGGGGCCAGAGTATTTGTTGCGATCACAAAGCTAGCACCATGACGGAGTAGGGATTGGACCTGGGTTTCCCCAGTCATACTCAGAGAGGCTCTAACCACTACACCACACTGACCCTCGGACTTCATCAAAGCTTCTTTCCAATCCTGTATGCCCGTTTTGGATGAAGGGCTGCTCTCTGCAGAGGTACAAACAGGCTTGGAGGACCATGGGGCACTCACCTTCTGGGCTGGTGAAGGATGTGATGTCCACACAGATGTCCTCGGGCTTGGCACAGTTCATGGGCACTTGGGGGAACTTGAAGCAGGTCTGGTCGGCTGAGCTACAGGAGTAGCACTGCAAGGCGTTTAGCCGGAAACCGCGGGCCATCAGAATATCCAAGACTGCAAGGGTGTGTGTGGAGAGAGATGAAATTAGGGTGGCCGCTCAGTTAGAGGAATAGGCTGGTTCCTTGCATGAGTTTTAATACAGTTGTGGTGCAATTCTAACTTGTGCAGGAGTAGCCAGGTCTGCAGGCCTGTGCTGCATCCCAGTGGCGGATCTAGGGGGGCAGGGGGGGGCACAAGCCCTGGGCACCGTCTAGGGGGGCGCCAGTGGCCCCAGCAACATTGCGCAGGTAGACCTGGGCTCCGGAGCCCAGGTCTACCCATTGGGACCAGCCATGAGTAGACCTGGACTCCCTCCCGTGGCTGGTCCCAATGGGTAGACCTGAGCTTCGTGGAGCCCAGGTCTACCCATGGCTGCTTCTGGTGGGTAGACCTGGGCTCCCATTGGGGCGCACTTCTATTGGGTGCCCCGGGCGCCATTTTGACTAGGTCTGCCCCTGCTGCATCCTAAGACAAGTTAGCAAGTTAGACAAGGGGGGCATTTCCCCTTGCCCTCGGTAAGCCCCAGCCAGGCAAACGGAGTCAGACAAGCCCGCAATGGCCCAGGGATGGGGCTTTTGATCTGGCACATAACTGCTGGATCCCAGGTCCTCCCCCCTCTCTGGGCTGCCCCGCCCGCAGGTACGCCCTCCCTCTGCTGCAAAACAACACTGTCAGAATGGGTCCTACGGACTGACCATCGGATGTCCTGTTATTACAAAGCTCTGTCTCGCAGTGCTCCTCCATCAAAAAGACAACTTGGTTGTTGAAAAGGTGGGAGATGGAATTGTTCGGCTTTCCGCTCACGTCACAGCCCTTCAGGAAGTACTCGGATGTCTTGGGTGCTGCAGGGTTTGGGGGGGGGTGGAGAGAGAGAGAGAGAGAGAGAGAGAGAGAGAGAGAGAGAGAGAGAG
>JAJKFI010036005.1:0-12985 GCA_029204185.1 Lerista edwardsae
ACAACCCCTCCATTTGTGGGATGCTGTGACAAATACCACGCTGTGTTGTTGGCATCACATTGTGTTGTTGGCCCCCCTCCACTGCACTCCACTCCACTTCTAGACTTCGACACCTTCTAGACCTTCAAACTGCTGCCTTAGGCAACCATCTCAGCTGATCTCATGGATGGGCCGGCCCTGTTTCCCTGCAATCCCATGCTGGGAAAAGGCTGTACCTGGGGAATTTCTGCCTGTCATATATAGATGCACCTCATTTCGTTGTTCTCATACTATACCTTGAGTACAATGACAATAAATTTCTATTTCTATTTCTATTTCTATGTTGAAAAGTGCAGAAGCTCTGCCCGAAACAAACAAGAAACTAAAGAGGAAGCTGCTCTCTTCCCAGCAATTGCACAGCTCACTTGTGGGAAATGTGGGATGAGAGGCAGCCGGCATTACATCCTGGTTTCTTCAACAGGCGCCAATCTAATTGGGAGGCAGACATTCAAAGGATGCGAAGCAGGAGGAAGGACAGTGATTAGGGTCATCATAATGATGATGGCTAGCAATGTATGGCTGTGAGAGCTGGACCATAAGAAAGGCAGAGCGCCGAAGAATAGATGCTTCCGAATGATGGTGTTGGAGAAGACTCTTGAGAGTCCCCTGGACTGCAAGGAGATCCAATCGGTCAATCCTCCAGGAAGTCAAGCCTGACTGCTCCCTGGAAGGACAAATTCTGAAGCTGAAGCTCAAGTACTTTGGTCACCTCATGAGAAGAGAGGACTCTTGAGAAAAGACCCTCATGCTGGGAAAGATGGAAGGCCAAAGGAGAAGGGGGCGGCAGAGGATGAGATGGTTAGATAGTGTCACCGAAGTGATGAACATGAAATTGGGCCAACTCCGGAAGCTAGTGGAGGGCAGGGGGGCCTGGCGTGCTGTGGTCCAGGGGGTCCCGGAGAGTCGGACACGACTTAGCGACTGAACAACAACAACAACAAAACATGAGATGAAGGGAAAAACATAAGAACATAAGAAGCTCAGGCTAAGGGCCCATCTAGTCCAGGTTAGAGTCTTTGGAGAAGACTTTGGAGCCTTTAAAGCGCCTTTGGAGAAGCTCTTCAATGGTGGGAGAAATCAGGTACCAACTAAACGTCCAATTTGGTACAATTGGAACCAAATGCAATTCATCATCTGTTCTTTGGAAGGATTTGATGGCTCTCCTCTCTGCAGAGACTACTCTGTTGCCACTCCAGGAAAACCTCAAACAAGTCTGGAACCTTGCAGCGTGAGGACCAGAACTAATGGATAGGTGCACACTTTATTTTCTTGCCCCATCACTGGTATGCAACATTGTCTCCCTATAATACATAAGACAGATGGTGTTTGATGCCTTAAGCGATGCTGGTGGGCTGATACGTGTACAGGTCTAGCCCAAGACCCCCGCCCAGTTCCCAAATGCTGCCCACCCTTTGGAGGTGGGTGCAGTGATCCCCGAGGCCCTAGCTGTGGGCTTGGAGGTTCTTCCAGATTCAGAGGAAGAAAGAATCTCAGTCCACGGTCAGCATGAAAAAAGATACTTTATTTCTTCTGAGTCTAAAAGCAAAGCATACAGAGCAAAAACCTACAAAGTGTTATCACAAACTGCCCCCATCCCTTTGTGGTGTGCTGGTTTCGAAAGTCAAGTCCGGGTCGTGAGGTAAATTAATTACCAGATTATTATATATAGGATGGTGTTTTCTTCTACTGATCTCTCATGAAATCAGTACTAATTAGCGAAAAATGGACGAATTGACAGCAGTGTTTTACATATTAGTGAAAATATAAACCGTGTATGACTATTCCCTAGATCAGTGGTTCTCAAACGTTTTAGTGCTGGGACCCACTTTTTAGAATGACAATCTGTCCGGGACCCACCAGAAGTGATGTCATGGCTGGAAGTGCCGTCATTCTGACGTCAGAGCCTGCTGTTTTCCTGAGACTGCAGCAATCAGTGGGGTTATTTCTCAGGCATTTTCCAATAACAAAATGAATCAGAGAGGAAAAATTCTATTTACAACCTTGACACAAGCAAAACAACCTCCCTTTGTCCAGTGTCCCATCTCCCCATATTTACAATGTTGGCTGCCCTAAGCACTACGTGACCCCCCTGAAATTGGCTCGTGACCCACCTGGAGGGTCACAACAACCCACAGTTTGAGCAACACTGCTTTACGTCAGTGGTTCCCAAAATGTGGGTGGGGCCCACCAGTGAGTCGTGACCTGATTTTTGGTGGGTTGTGATACCCACCAAGCTGGTAGTGCTGGATGGAGGTGAGTGCCCCTCCCCCAATCTGACACCTGAGATGGCCTTATGGATGGGCTACTCCTTGTACCTCATGGGAGGACCTGTTTGAGAACTGGACATGGGCGGACCTGTTTGAGAACTATCCCCTTTGATGAGGGGGTGGCAATTAGAAGTGGGTTTTGGGCTAAAAGTCAGGGCCAGCCTAAGGAGCTATGGTGCCCAATTGGAAATGTTGCGTGCGTGCGTGCGTGCGTGCGTGCATGCGTGCGTGCGTGCGTGCGTGCGTGTTTTTGAAAACGTGCACCTAAAAAGTGCATGTGAGTTAATGGGCCATGTATTGTGGGCGTTTGACAAAACGAGATTACCCTAGAACGGAGCCCTGTCCCATACTTAATCCTACCCCTGACTCACCACCATGTCCCAAAGACTGCTATTCCAAGGGCGACCAGCAGGGGGCAAAATGGGCAGCTTAGGAACCTGACTGCCTCTGCCACGGCAAAACGTTCCCACTCAAATGGTCTTGGAGGGGGGGTCAGGATACGGTTGAATGGGGGGCCAGGCGAGCCAGCCCCTATTTCATCCGCTGGTGGTATGCTTTCCTTGCCATTTCCAGAATCCGATTTGGTGAAAGCGGTGGCTACAGAGACAATGACTTTTTTGAGGTGTCCAGTGGTATTCTGGATTTCAGAAGCCGTTTTGTTCCTATTGCAATAGCTGCCCAGGCAACAGGAGCCCCACTGGTGGATCTCAATGGGACCAAATGTGAGGTTCTTGGGGACAACGCAGTCTGGCCTTTGGCAGGCTTTGATGAGCACAGACATAGCGAAGGGTCCTGTGGGGAGAAGGAAGGAAGAAAGACACAGAGTGTTCAGAGACGAGGATGGAGGCCCACTTTTCCCAGAATGCATTGTGACATCCAAGGCAGCCATGAGGTGGCCATATCTAGGCTTCCAAGCAATGGTATCCTGGTAAATGCAGAGATCCAAGACCTTATCGGGACACTTGACCGCATCCCAGAATGGCAATTTTCAACATTGATGTGCCACAAAAGGTCCGCAGGTGCGCCCTGAAAGTTTGGAGCACAGCGGTTGAAAATTGCTGACAATCTTTTCCAGGGTTTGTGGCTCTGTTTTTAGGGCAGCTATCCGTAGTAACAAATTGTCTGTCCCTTTTCCAATTCCAGTCCCTAAAGCTAAACAATTCATTACCCCAGACGTTTGCCCTCGAAGCAGAGCCACTGGACCTGGAAGAGTCTCCCGGAAGCAGGAAATGACATCACAAGGATTGAAGACCATAGAGAAGACCATAGAGGTCAGTGTGCAGTGAGAAGCCCTGTTGGCTTTTAGTATCCAGACTCACCTGCTTGGATGATGCCATGGCCATTGTAGCACTGGCTGTAGCCCCTCCTGCAGGTCACTTCCTGCAGTGATTCTTTGGGATCCAACATGAGGCCTGAATCGCACTGGTTCAAGCCACTTTCTTCGGGCACTGAAAGAATAAACCAAGATGAAGAATGAAGAGGCTGTGCCACATTTCATGCCCCACAACCCGAGGTCAAGGTGGAGAGGGTGTAGCTTGTAGGGTTGTCCCCTGCTTTTTCCTGCCAAAGCTCCTGCCTTTGCAACCGTTACATGGCAGACAGAAATTCAACAGGTACAGTTGTGACATCTCCATGCCTCAAAGAGCTGCACCTGCTGGGTGTCTGCCTGTCTTGCAGCCATTAAAGGTACAGGAGCCCTGCCAGAAAAAAAGCTGGCAGCCCATTCATAGGAGGCAGCTTCATGCCGAGTCTGACCCTTGCCCAGTATTGTCAAACAGACTGGTAGGCAAATGTTGAAAAACAACATTTTTTTACCTGTGTCATTTAGAGGGCTCCAAGCGACATCTGTGCTCATTTCCTTATTGCAAAGGTCCCTGAAGCAGTATCGCACATTGGACTTCACACGGAAGTGTGGGTCCCCCGAGAAGTTGGATGCTGCCCCATCAATAAGTTCCTTCTTGGCACATCCTCTGTGAGTCACGGACAGAAACGTCTGGCCTGAAGCAGGGGAGAAATGGACACAGACGAGATCAGTGCAGTAGCAAGGAGTTCCCCAGACCTTACTGTGACAAAGGTTGTTCTGAAGGGGGTTGACGTTTGTAACGTGGCTGCCAACACCATTATTTTGCCAATCCAAAGCATGCAGGCAGCCAAACTAGGAGAATACAAAAGGCTTGATTTTCAAGGTTATACATAATTATACGATTTTTTTCTGGTTGGCCCCCAGGAAATTTTATTTATGTTTCACATTTCTATGCTGCTTTTCCTCCTGGTGTTCAGGGCAAAATGTGTGGCCTTTTCCCCATGGGTGTAGCTAATGAAAGTGTAACCCAGTGCGGAGGGCAAAATGTTGCCCCAGAAGTGATGTCACAATTGTATTCTATGTATTCGATGAATACACAATTGTATTCAATCAACTATGCAACCCCCAAAAAAGCCGAGCTTTCATGCTCGCAAGGCTGATTATTTTCCCATCTGCAGCCCATTTTGGAAGATTTACTAAAACTCCTCGTCCCAACAGATTTTGTCATTTTTGTGACAACCAGACTCGAACCAGACTGTCTGGACCACATCATACTACAATGTCCAGCTCATTCTGTCCCTCGTAATAGACTTCTGGGACCACTTCTTTCCTCTTTCCCCCCCTCTCTTTCTGATCCTTTGCCAATACTTTTGAGTGACTTTTCGACATCTATCACCAATCAAGTAGCTGAGTTTCTACTTATTGTCATGAAGATCTCTCCCAAAACTTACTATAAGTGCTAAACTTGCTCTCCCTTTCTCCCCATCTGAATTTGGATGTGATTGTATTGCGCGCATGTTTGTATTCTGTAATGCCAATAAAGGTTTTAGGTACTACTACTACTACTTGTATTCTGCTTTCTTTCTTTTTTTTGGCCATAACCTTTGATAGAATGAAAGATATTACACTCCAGTTTGTTTCATTGCATTCTGTATGAAATTCCACACCGAATGATATATAACACGACAGTATTATTCCTAATGAACAAGATTTTAACAAACTGCGATGTTTACATGACAGTTGTGTATTTTCGTTTTCAGTTTTTTGGGCCATAACATTTGCTAGAGTAAAAATACTACACTCTGGTTTGTTTCACAGAATGCAGAGATATTCCAACGTGGTTTGTTTCATTGCATTCTGTACTAAATCACCATTTCAATGATATCTAACATGATGGTATTATTCATACATCCAAAGGTTTTTACCATTTTGGCCGCTAGTGTCAAGCTCAGCTTGTTGCCCTCCTAAAGCTTGTTGCCCGGTGCAACTGCACCCTCTGCACTTCTTTAGCTATGCCTCTGCTTTTCCCCTTCCTTTTATTCACATTAGAGCATAAGAGGCAGCTTTGGCTATAAGGAAGTTGGTCCAACATAGCTCTGAAATTTCACAGGGCGGAAATTTTAGTCCAATTCCAGCACTCTAACCATCATACACACTACTTTTCCTCCCTTCCTTGCTTGCATATTTTAATCTGATGCTTAAAACTCTGGTAGCCGCATTTGGCCTTTACTTACCTATCCTGAGGATCACCTGTGCCTCCACGCAGGCATTCTGGCCCTCGGAGCAGGTGTTGTTCTTACTAGACATAGATAACTCTGTTGGGATCCGAACCCAGGAGCCATTGTGCTGGAAGGAGCTGGTGTCATGACATTTCAAGGCAGAAATCCCTGAAGAGAGGCCCCAAAATGGACAAATAAGAACAGTGGTTCTCAAACGCTTTAGCACCGGGACCCACTTTTTAGAATGACCATCTGTCCAGGACCCACCGGAAGTGATGTCATGGCCGGAAGTGCCGTCATCGTGACGCCAGAGCCTGCTGCTTTCCTGAGAATGCAGCAATCGGTTGGGTGATAAGATCTGTGGATAATGGATCTACAGATCGGGGCGGAGGGATGCCTGTATATAAGTCTGTAGGCCAGTAAAGATGCTTTGGTACCTGAGGTGAGGAAGCTCATCATCAGAAATCCACACTGCATCACTGTTGTGGTCCTCCCCATCCTCCGGACACAAAGATTTCTCCAGCCACAGACCCAACGTCTCATGAGCTACAGAGAGGAAAATGGTGAGGTCTGTGATCAGAGGCACGGGGTCACCTGTGTTATTGATACTGCACACGGGCTATCAAAGATTGGGCAATTCTGGAGCTCAAGGTGAAAAAAAAAAGCCCAGAAGTGAGGCCCAGTTCTGTTGAGGAACTGTCAACAGAAGATAAATGGAGAACAAAACAAACAGTGAAATGTTGTTTGGTTGGGGGGGGGGATATAATACAGGTTGAGCATCTCTTATCCGGACTGCTTGTGACAGGGAGGTGTCCGGATTTTGGATTTGTTTGGATTTTGGAATAATTGCATCAATAGAATGAGAAATGCTTCCTCTTGCTCTTTCCACTATGACCCATTTGGGTGTCTGCTGGCCTCTGTGACATTTTTCAACAATGGCACACACCGCACAGCAGAGAATAGAACTTACAGCCTGTGTGTGGGAATGAGCACAAGACCTTCTAGTGTTCGCACAGAAAGTTTTTTAAAAAGGCTTGGACAAACACAGAATAGTCTGGAATAGTCTGGATTTTGGATGTCCGGATAAGGGACCATCTACCAGTAATGAGAGGTGAAAAACAGAGGACCTTATCCGTGGGTTCAACATCCAGTCTTGTCTGGGAGGTTTCTGAAGAGGCCAGGAGGCCAAGCCACACAGAAAGCTGTCTCCTGGAAGCAGCTTGCTTAACCAGGTTTGCAAAACCAGAAACTTTCCCAACTGGCGGAGGTTGCCAACATTCAGGGAAATCATTCCTTTAAAAGATGTTTCGACACCGCGTCCCCTGAACTCTTGTTCAATGACCTCTTGCAAACTGGAAAATGTCCCGTGTGGCAGATTGTGGATGCTCTGCCCACGGCCTGCCTTGGGCTCTCCTTCCGAAACTGAGCGCTGTTTAGATCTGGCGGAGTTGATGCACATGGCGTGCGCACTGGTGTTCTTTCCACCAGCTTGGTGGGACTGTGGAATGAGCCGGCCTCATAATGGGTCACATTGGGGGAGGCAGGGATGGGAACAATGGGGGAGGGATGGTTTTAGAGTGCAGGATGTGGTTGTGTGCAGATTGCACAATTAACCGCTTTTAAATCCACACCTGGTTGTATTTACAATTACAGCCCTCGGATATTTTGGATTACAGAATTCCTGGGTTTTATATTTTCAAAAAAATAAAATAAAAAAAAAGGAGACCTTGCCATGGTAGATTCTGTGTCCCAGCAGGCATCAATTACCTCCTGCTAACTGGGCAGAGAGGCAGGTTTTAAAAAGGAAGATCTCTAAAAACACAATGCAAACATACCTGTAGGCCAGCCCAAGCCATAAAGCATGTGTGTGCCACTTTCAGAGACAGAGTGCGCATGCTCCAATTTAACAAACTACAGGCTAACAGCCTCTCCTACACCTTCCCCTGCCCGCTGTTGTTTTGCTAAACATCCAGCCTGTGAAGAACTTGAGAAAAGAGACAGGCTTGAGACTCTTTTTGTAGGCCTGACTCCATCTGCAAAAAGGCCCAGTCAGAGTAAGGAGATGGAATATAACAAATATAACAAAGCAACTTGGGAATTGGAGGTGACAGCCTTTTGGTGCCTCCTTATCAGCAGTTGGTGTGAAAATTGGAGGAGTGCCAACAAAGGTTCGCATAGTCAAAGTGATGGTTTTCCCAGTAGCAATGTATGGCTGTGAGAGCTGGACCATAAGAAAGGCAGAACGCCGAAGAATAGATGCTTTCGAATTATGGTGTTGGAGAAGACTCCTGCGAGTCCCCTGGATTGCAAGGAGATCCAATCGGTCAATCCTCCAGGAAGTCAAGCCTGATTGCTCCCTGGAAGGACAAATTCTGAAGCTGAAGCTCAAGTACTTTGGCCCCCTCATGAGAAGAGAGGACTCCTTAGAAAAGACCCTCCTGCTGGGAAAGATGGAAGGCCAAAGGAGAAGGGGGAGGCAGAGGATGAGGTGGTTAGACAGTGTCACCGAAGCAATGAACATGAAATTGGGTGAACTCCGGAAGCTGGTGGAGGACAGGGAGGCCTGGCATGCTGTGGTCCAGGGGGTCGCGAAGAGTCGGACACGACTTAGCGACTGAACAACAACACACCTGGAAGTCCGGATAAGAGGTACCAGATGGCCTGCCCTAAAATTCCAACAGCTGTTGTAAATCTCACTGATAACTTCCCTTGATTCTAAGCAGAAGGAGCAATTGAAACTGAGTGGAAAAAAACCTGTGGGTGTTTCTGGGCTATAAGAATTCCCCCTTTAGCTAACCTGAGGCATTCAGTCCTCTTGAAGGCTGTTTCCAGTCATGCTGTTGGGGTTTTGCTAACTATTGGAATCAAGAAATGGACCTAGCTGTGATTGCGCAATGGGAACATCAAGCTACGTAAAGTATTATTAGTTACAGCCTGTGTTATAAGTCTTGTAAGCCTAGAGTGAGTTAGCTTTTGTTATTTTATTGATTGTTATGCATGTACTTCCTAGTGGTTTCGGAGCCAAATTGGGTATGTTAACTCTTATAATAAAGTTACCTTTCTTTCAAGCAGCTTGGGAGTATGATTGTATTCTGTTAGGGAAGTGAGGTGCTGGCTAAATCCAGGGGAATGCTACCTAATTTGTTTGTACTCCCAACTGGTCCTGAGGCGGAGGTGAGGGTCAGGTAGGTGCCTGGGCTACTCGGGGTTTGTTCTCCCCCCTCGGACCTGTCTTTGACACAGCCTGAAGACAAATTCCCGAGAAATCAAAACCACGGACCTTGTCTTGCATACTGTCACTGCTTTTGAATCACTGTTCCACGTGGCTTCAACTCCATGCAAGAAAACCATTTGCATATTACAAAAAAATAGTTTATTAACTTAAATAATATCCACATACATATATAACATTATTAGAGCAGAACTGGGAGACACGGCACAATGTGTTCATGAGCTTCAGGAAGAGAAAACAGAGACAGACAGTGAGCACATCGGAAGGGTTTTTTTTTTTTTTTTTGGCACAATTCTCTGTTTCAAAGAACATCTGGCTTTTTTCCAAGAGGTTTGTGCAGGGGAACGATCCGGACGGTTGCACCTTCTGGGATTTCAGGGTCAATGAATCAAATCCTTCTTCAGAAGCACAGGTCAAAGAGGTCCTTTTGCAGCAATTGATAATAAATAAAAATATGGAATGCTTCTCATTTGGACGTCCATTCAGCGGGGTGAGAAAATGACTTGCCATCTGGCATGTTCAGACTTAAGGGGTGTCCAGCACCCCTGGTTTAATTCACAAGCCTTTGTTTTGTCCCAGCTGAGAACCAAGCCCCCTCCAGCCACTAGGGGCCACTCCCCTCCTTTCTTGGCAAACAATTTACTATCTAAGCCAATGCATCAAAAATAAGTCTCATTGTGTTCAGTGAGCTGAAGTCGACATTAAGCGGGTTGAAGTCCTGTTTAATGGCTCGTCTCAGCAGAGAGTTTTCTGGGAATTGTACCTGCTTGGAACTTGGAACAGATCCAGAAGGCCAATTTCCAGCACTGTGTGAATACGCTGTGGTTCCTCGGCAGATTGGGAAATGCATTATGCATACACTCCGAGGCTCTCTGTTATGGTGTCACGTGTCTTTTCACAGCTGTGTTGCAGCACTGGAGGAACAGAAAACGGTTCTGGATTCCAGACCTGAGAAGTCCTGGCCCAGATTAAGTTTTGGCCTTGTGGCTGAAGGTTCCTCAGGACAGAAGAAAGGCAACGGAGAGCAGGAGACCTGTCGAGAGCAACGCGCTTTGCGTGGTGACTTGGTGGCCGGCTTGGCTCCTGGGGGAAGGCTTCAGCGTCCCATCGGCGATCTGGCTGTTGCAGAGGTCACCGGTGCAGCAGAGGCTGTGAAGGGCACCCAGGTTCTTGTAGACGGAGGTGTAGTTACTCTTGCACCAGGCAGGGGAAGCACAACCCTTGACGATGGAGTATTCCTCAGAGATGCCTGGGGGGGGGGGCAACGAGCAACCGCGATATGAATTAAAAGGGAACAGCGCCATCTAGGGGCATGAGAATGAACCACTGGGTCCCTGCCCCAAGAAGCTTACACTCTAGACCAGTGTTTCTCAAAGTGTGGGCTGGGAGCCAATTTCTGGTGGGTCCCCACAGAGCCACCAGTGAAAACATGGGTGATGGAACGATCAGCAATGCCTCAAGTCCTGAGGCTATTCAAAACTCAGATAGCTGCTAACTGCCCAGCAAAGAGCTGAGCTCCTGCAGTTTGCAAGCTCGTATAAATATAGGGAGATAAATGTTTGAGCATCTATTTTCTGATGTATTTCCCCTCCCCCCCAAGTCTGTCAATTTCCCCTCCCCCCAAGTAAGGGGGCAGGTAAAGGCTGGGTCACTTAACTAACCCCTCCGAGGCTGTTCATTGGGGAGGCCTCATTACATTGCTTTCCAACCCCTTGGCTTCTATCCCTTTTAGGGAGGGGGGGGCAAAACAGGGCCCATGTCCATTGACCTTAGGAGGGAGCCTGCGGGAAGGGGCTCAGAGGAGATACACACCGTGGACTCCCGAGGCCTCATAGCACTGGGTCATGGCACCCTGGCATTGCATCTTGGTGACGGCATCTGGAGAGCAACCGTGGGTAGCGTTTCCTTCGCAGCTGTAACACGTGACCCCGTTCAAGGGCAGAGGATCATTTCTGTAGTCTGCAAATGAAGAAGAAAAAACCCCACAAACATTTTTTAGCTGGTGCCCAAGCTCTGGGATTGCCCCGCCCCAATTCAATACCTTCATGGCCAGTCCCCCCATTTATCACAAAAAGGTGGCATGCACATGACTAGCCCTGCTTGCCTCCTTCCCAAAGTATGTGAGTGTGCCCCTTTAATTCCCCTCTGCAACCTTCTCATCTTACCTTGCATGTCGTCATTGCACCGGCTGGAGTTACAGCACTTGATAAAATAGAAGCTGTCCTGGTTGTGGAAACCGAGGGGCTCCTGGCAGGAAGACAGTTGGCCACAGCCCTTGATGCGCTGTTGATCGGCAGGAGAGTCTATCAGCCAGGAGAAAACAGTGGTTGTGAATGCAAACCTTTACCCCTAGGGGGTGCCGATTCCAAACAGATTGCAATGCAGGGAACTTTGGTGGAAGGATTCTAGGGAAGGATTCTAGAAAGGTACAGAAAGCCCTTTGGGCCAAAAATGCTTAATTGTGAATGCTTTTATATAGCATTGTCTGATTGGCCAGGTGGTCGATGACACAATCAAATTGGCTACGTGATTCCTGATTGGCTGGGCCTTCTCGCATTGGCAGCCTTAACAGCAAAGCTGATTGCTCGAGAGATCATGAGGACTAGAAGAAACGGGATGCTCAGCCTGTTGAAACTCAGAGTTTTGACCAGGGGCCAGAGTATTTGTTGCGATCACAAAGCTAGCACCATGACGGAGTAGGGATTGGACCTGGGTTTCCCCAGTCATACTCAGAGAGGCTCTAACCACTACACCACACTGACCCTCGGACTTCATCAAAGCTTCTTTCCAATCCTGTATGCCCGTTTTGGATGAAGGGCTGCTCTCTGCAGAGGTACAAACAGGCTTGGAGGACCATGGGGCACTCACCTTCTGGGCTGGTGAAGGATGTGATGTCCACACAGATGTCCTCGGGCTTGGCACAGTTCATGGGCACTTGGGGGAACTTGAAGCAGGTCTGGTCGGCTGAGCTACAGGAGTAGCACTGCAAGGCGTTTAGCCGGAAACCGCGGGCCATCAGAATATCCAAGACTGCAAGGGTGTGTGTGGAGAGAGATGAAATTAGGGTGGCCGCTCAGTTAGAGGAATAGGCTGGTTCCTTGCATGAGTTTTAATACAGTTGTGGTGCAATTCTAACTTGTGCAGGAGTAGCCAGGTCTGCAGGCCTGTGCTGCATCCCAGTGGCGGATCTAGGGGGGCAGGGGGGGCACAAGCCCTGGGCACCGTCTAGGGGGGCGCCAGTGGCCCCAGCAACATTGCGCAGGTAGACCTGGGCTCCGGAGCCCAGGTCTACCCATTGGGACCAGCCATGAGTAGACCTGGACTCCCTCCCGTGGCTGGTCCCAATGGGTAGACCTGAGCTTCGTGGAGCCCAGGTCTACCCATGGCTGCTTCTGGTGGGTAGACCTGGGCTCCCATTGGGGCGCACTTCTATTGGGTGCCCCGGGCGCCATTTTGACTAGGTCTGCCCCTGCTGCATCCTAAGACAAGTTAGCAAGTTAGACAAGGGGGGCATTTCCCCTTGCCCTCGGTAAGCCCCAGCCAGGCAAACGGAGTCAGACAAGCCCGCAATGGCCCAGGGATGGGGCTTTTGATCTGGCACATAACTGCTGGATCCCAGGTCCTCCCCCCTCTCTGGGCTGCCCCGCCCGCAGGTACGCCCTCCCTCTGCTGCAAAACAACACTGTCAGAATGGGTCCTACGGACTGACCATCGGATGTCCTGTTATTACAAAGCTCTGTCTCGCAGTGCTCCTCCATCAAAAAGACAACTTGGTTGTTGAAAAGGTGGGAGATGGAATTGTTCGGCTTTCCGCTCACGTCACAGCCCTTCAGGAAGTACTCGGATGTCTTGGGTGCTGCAGGGTTTGGGGGGGGGTGGAGAGAGAGAGAGAGAGAGAGAGAGAGAGAGAGAGAGAGAGAGAGAG
>JAJKFI010036017.1:0-24198 GCA_029204185.1 Lerista edwardsae
ACACACACACACACACACACACACACACACACACACACACACACACACACACTCAAAATTAACAATAAACACAGTTATAACTGGAGCGATATAAGAACACAGAGTTTCACAGTATAGTATCACTGGCTTCACTCTGAGGGCAACGAGTCCCTACCTGGGACCTAAGCTTCCCGCAGGTAGGTAGGTAGGTAGGTAGGTCTTTATTTATTATTTGTTTGTTTCTCAAGAAATTACCAAATAAAGGTAATTTGTGAATCAAGAAAGGAGATGTGGTATTTGAATAGTTGCAAGTACATTTTGCCATTGGATAAATGCTGTTATTTATAACCCAACCAGTTAAAGTGAAACTGAACAGTTTCCCGTCCATTCAAGCAGTTTCTACCAGAGACTTATCTGGACACTCCGTCCTTCCAAGGCTAATAATTGATTTCTAGGATCATCTTAGGAACATCTGAAGAGTTTACTATGTTCATTCTTTTTTCATATGATACTCACAGGTGCTTTAGTGTATGAGCCTCAGGAAACCATAGGCTCAATGCATCTTTTCCTGCCTCTTGCGAATGAACATCAAGACATATATGGCTGGAAATCCTGGCTGTTCTAACTATCAATGATTTCCCAATTTCATATGCAACCCAGAACTGCAGTTTGTTTGTTCTAAAATGAATACAAACAGTTTTATTTTCCTTTCAGCACACAAGAGGAGGAAGAGGAGAGTGACAGCGGTGCGCTTGCACTTCCCTTAGGCTCCTTCAGTCACATAAAAGTTAGCACTGTGTCTGAATTAGGCAATGCCACTTTATCTATATTACACTACTCCACAGAAGCTGTGGCTAGATTTCTGTTTGAGATTTTCAAATTAACCCTTAAGTTATAATTTATATGTGTATTTTTAGTGTCAGCATTGTTATCTGTTGTATTTATGCCAATAAAGGTTTGGGAAATGAAAAAAAAAATATTACACTACTCTGAATACACTAATGGAGAGTTAAGTGCCAAAGAGGGAGGGAGGTAAGAGAGCGTGTGTGTGTGTGTGTGTGTGTGTGTGTGTGTGTGTGTGTGTGTGTGAGAGAGAGAGAGAGAGAGAGAGAGAGAGAGACAGAGAGAGAGAGACAGTGAGAGAGAGAGAGAGAGAGAGAGAGAGAGAGAGAGAGAGAGAGAGAGAGAGCAGCATTTATTATGTATTTATGTATTTGTTTATAGGATTTATGCCCCACCTTTCTGCCCCATTGGCACCCAAGGTGGTTTACAACATCAAAAAAACAATAAAATCAATACAAAATGAGACAATTAAAACCATATTAAAACAGTATTTAAAACAATTTAAAATGGGCAGGCCTGATGGATCCCATAGGTGTAGTTTAAAATGCAAGTGAGCATGTCAGCAGTTAAAAGCTTGTTTTAATAAAAAGGTCTTCAGTCCCCACCGAAAGATTGTCAAAGAGGGAGCTGTTCTTAATTCTAAGGGGAGGGTATTCCACTATTGTGGGGCCACCACCGAGAAGCCCCTGTTTCTGGTCGCCATCCCCTTCACCTCTCTTGATAGTGGCATAGTCACAAGGGCCCCCTCAGATGACCTGAGAGGACTGTATGGAAGGAGGTCCCTCAAATACCTCGGTCCCAAGCCATAAAGGGCTTTAAAAGTCAAAATTAGCATTTTGAATTGGGCCCAGCAGCCAGTGTAGCCGCTGAAGCAACGGCCTGACTAAGTTGAAGCGACAAGCCCCAGCAACCACAGAATCTATGATATGATCTCTACCTTGTCTCTCTTAATTTCTTTTAACAGCAGTAGTGTACAAGGGAAGGGATCTGAGTTGTGGCACTGGAAAAAGTGTAACGCTTTGCTTTCATTTCAGTTTTCTGATCAAATGATACACACTCTTGTTATGGCCATCAGGGCAACAGCAGCACATTTTTTCCTGTGGAAGAAGCTTTGAGAGGGTGACTGAAAATGAGAAAATAGCATTGGGGAAAGAATTAGCCCTACTCCTCCTGTGCTGAAGTCCCAATCCAATTTCCCTTCCCCCCCCCCCCCCCCCGCAAAAAATTGTAGAGGTCTACAAAATGTTTCTTAGCTTGGCTCTGAGTGTACATTTTCCTCTTCCTATTTGTATCATGCCTTTCTAGCCATTTGCAAGGAACCTGTCCTTTTAATTCTTGTTTCTTAAAATTGCACTCAGTGCTACAACGTACCTCAAATGTATTTAAATAATATTTGAGAAATATGAAAAGTTAACACCATCATTTTCCCTTTGCAATTGCAACCATCTGGCAGCACATACTCCTACCAAATCATAGCAATACAATACACTCTCCCTAACTTGCACTGACAGTCTAAACAGAGAAAACCATGTGCGATCATTTTAGGAAAAGGTGATTATGAAAGAAAATGGAAGTTAAACCTTTTTTAGAAGAATCCAAAAAGAAGGAAGAAATAGCAGTATGGTAGAAAAGCATGATGATGAATGAATGAAAATAGGTATTTTTATAAATACCACTGTCAGAAAAAGACAGAAGCAGCAGTGAATAATGAAAGAATGGATCTGTCAGAAAGGGAGAAGATACCAAAGTGCATATGCTGGAGGTATCACAGTTGAAACAATGCATTAAACTCCACCCCCTTCCCCACCCCAGCAAGTACCCTAACTTCAGTCCTAATCCCAGCCCCTATCCAATGGCAAAAAGATACCTATCATATGCACAAATTCTTTGACTTTGCCAATATACAACTAGTCTTCCAAAATGAGTGTCCATGAGGAGGAAAGAGCTACAAGCACAAGCCAATACAACTCAGGAGAAGGAGGATTTCCTCAACCATATCCAACCATCTGCAAAGTAGGGGGAGGGTGCAGAAATTGGCCGGTTGAGTTTCATGGTAGGAGGCTGATCTAGCTGGCTAGAGCAGATGATGTGAGCGAGACTTTAAATGCTATTATGACTTCTTCCAATGCCCGTCAAGTGAGAGGCAGAGCAGGAAGCTGCAATTAGGTACTGAGCAGATATATTTAGAAAACCAGCACAGACAGACATTTGGAAAATGGCATTAAGCGAGGAGAATCATTACGGTTGGAGGGTGTGACAATGTGAGTGTGGGGATATCTTCCAGACTAGATGGGGAGTTTGATGCATTAATGTATTAATCAACCCACACACAAAGCAGCTGCTATTGCAGCTACATTTTCCTCTCCCCCTCAACAACAAGATTAGCTTTAAACGACTCCCCATCTGAGCACAGTGGCTGCGTTTACACTGGGATGTAAAGGTGGCAACAGAATTGCTACAATGGGAAATGCTATAGCTTTCATAGGAAATTATTTTAATTGATGTCTTGTTGCTATGGATGTGAATTTTCTTGGCATAGCCAGAAGGAATTCAAAGAGATTTTGCTCTGATACAGTTTGCTCTGATACAGGGAAATTTGAAAAGGGTTGAGAGGAGAAAGTTTCCAACGCATAAAAAATTAAAGGTCAACAGATTCATGAAATGAGTTTGTTCACAAAAGCAGCGTCCTTTCACAAAGATGTCAATGGTACACACAGTCTGTGAGGAAAGCCCATGTAAGAATTGCTGGCATAGGGATGTAACACCACCTGCAGGATTCTAGAAGGCAGTGTAGTGTCCAGTCACCTGAGACCACTTGACCAGGTTCCTCTTTAGTTCTTGCAGGAGTAGTGGTGCTTAATTCTTTCCTTCTCACATTCTATATTCCTCTCCATACAATGCAGAAGGAGGTTGTGTGTTCTGTCTCCACAATGGCAGACCACACATCCCCATACAGGTTGAGCCTAATTATCTGTGGATTTTTAATCCTTGGATTGGGCTCAACATGGGTCCCCTGGTCCTGTCTTAAGCCAAATTTGGCCCAACCTGAAGCCTCCAAGAGCGACCAGAGCTGTGCGGTTGCCTCTGGAGGCTCTTCTGACGTATGCTGAGGCAGTGCGCCTCTGTGCATGGCCTTGCGGGCCTCAAAATGACTGTTTAGGCCAAAAAACACAACTGCTGGTTGTTGTTTTTGTTTTTTGCAAAACTGGAAGTTGCGTTATAAAGCATTAACGACGCAACTTCCTATTTTGCTAAAAAACCATTAAGTTGCATTTTTTAGTCTAAACAGACATTCTGAGACTTGCCAAGGTTGCATGTGTCTGTATGAGACCTTGGAGGCCTCCAGACCCCACCAGAGTAGTGCTCCAGTCAGGTTCGAGGTGGGGAGAATCCGCAGGTTTAATAACCTGCAGTTTTAAAAAATCCATAATGGTTCCAGGAACAGAACCCTCTCAGATAATAAAAGGCCCCATCTGTACTTCCACACAAAGGGAACAGCTTCTAGAGTTCTCTGTTCCAAAGTGGTAGGGCCTCTGGTCATAATCAGAAGTTGCCTGTATACAACTATGAACAGAGTAAAGTATTTATTATGAAACTTTAAGCAAGTCTCTGCCCCTATGAATGTTTTAGCAACTAGCTGGTTGGTAGGAAAGAAAGGGGTCCTTTCGGTGACTGCTATCCCCCACTCCCTTCCATCAAGAATTTGGTCTATATCAGTGGCCTTTTATCACTGGGACTCACTTTTTAGAATGACAATCTGTCCAGGACCCACTGGAAAGTGATGTCATGGCAAGAAGTGCCATTAGTGTGATGCCAGAGCCTGCTGCTTTCCTGAAATTGCAGCAATAAGTTGGGTTATTACTAAGTAATAAGTAATAGCAAAGTGAATCAGAAAGAAAAAAGCCTGTTTACAACTTGACACAAGCAAAACAACCACATAGTACTTCCCCTTTCAAGTATCCCATCTTCCCATAATTTCAACATGGCTGGACTAGGTGCTTTGTGACCCACCTGAAATTGGCTAGCGACCCACTGGTGGGTTCCAACCCACAGTTTGGGAACCACTGGTCTATATACAATAATCTCAGGTAGATTATGTGAGAAGCATCCAGCAAAGGAAAGAGGCAGAAGAAACTTGCACTTTTAAAAACGATGAACCAATTGATTTAAAAATGAATAGGCCTACTCATCTCTCAAACTACTAGCAACCCACATATGCCCATAAACAGAACAGTCGGCTGGAAACGTATCTCAACGTAGGTCTTGTCAACCTTTTTCTGCATCCACCTATTAAGACATAAAGCTTTAGAACAAAAGTACAGTAATCCATTTTACAAATCAACATCTCTCATCACTTTAGGCAAAACATTCCAAATCAGAGACAAATCAAAAGGAAAGTTTGAACTTTCAATAAATTTCAATTATCAGGGGTTCCACTGTGGGATACCCTTTACTTCTTGGAAGTACTACCTTGTGGTTGATTGACCAGGTGATTAATAAGAATGGACAGTTGGTGAGAGGCAAACGCTGGAATGAGAGATTTTTCTTTATGCCGAACAGATTTTTCCCTAAACCAGAAGTGCCTTTCCTAAGGCTCTGGCACATGGCTTCCCCGAGTCTCAGAAAGCCTGCAGGAGCCTTCTGAAAGGCACTTCTCTTTTTGGGCTGGGCCTCTCCACGGATTCCATTATCCATGGAATCGGTATTCGCAGAGAGTCCAGGAACAGATCCCCCACAGACACCGAAGGCCGCCATGTACAGCCATATTTTACATAAAATAGTAATAATAAAGCTAATAATGGAGCTGGGCATTCAGGGAACCGGCAATATAGGGAATTTCTGAGAACACTTCTGCCCCAAAACATCTAAGTTTTTACATTTCTACCACAAGTGGAAACAGGTGTTTCGTTTCTGAACCACCTCCCCAGTACAAAAGGGGGGAGTCTTTAGGAACGGAACTAAGATTGTATGGGCTTAAATATAATCTGTGAATTAGTTTCTATAGTATAATCTTTAATTAGCTATACAGTCAATTTAAAAGGCCTGTTAATCACAGTGCATTCCATATAGCAGCAGGTATAACATCTAGGTCTTTTCCCCATACTGCTTTGACAACACCTATAGAATCATATGCCAGGGCAAACAGCTTGTTGCATAACTTTGAGGCTACATTCTTCAATAAGCATGATGACACAGCTTTCAAAGACCAATACATAATAAATGGACACAGTGCTTGTTCTTGGGCAACTGGAAGAGATGTAAAATGAGTAGCTGCAAGAACTGAAAGCAATCTGTATTATAAGCCCTTTTAGAGGATGTTTATGCACAAACCAATTAGTAAAACAAATCACACTTATTCCAGTCTTTAAAATATGTTCTTTTTTCTGGATCAAAAAATAATCAATGGGTAAGACGTGGCATAGAGTAAGTGGCAAAACCAATGGCTTATTTTGCCACTCACTTCAGACAGCTATCCCTTTCATGGATCACTGCCTTGTTGTGGCGAAGGGGCTTGAGTAGCTCAGTGAAGCTGTGAACTATGCCATGTAGGGTTACCCAAGATGGACAGGTCATAGTAGAGAGTTCTGACTAAACGTGATCCGCTGGAGAAGGAAATGGCAACCCACTCCAGTACTCTTGCCAAGAAAACCCCATGGATTACAAAACTAAAAGGCTAAACGATATGACACTGGAAGATGAGACCCTCAGGTCGGAAGGTGTCAATTTTGCTCCTGGGGAAGAGCAGAACACGAGTACTAGTAGCTCCAGAAAGAGTGAAGTAGCTGGGCCAAAACCGGAAGGAAGCTCAGCTGTGGATGTGTCTGGAAGTGAAAGGAAAGTGCAATGCTACAAAGAACAATACTGCATAGGAACCTGGAACGTCAGATCTATGAATCAAGGTAAACTAGATGTGGTCAAACATGAGATGTCGAGGCTGAACATCGACATCATGGGAGTTAGTGAACTAAAATGGACAGGAATGGGAGAGTTTAATTCAGATGACCATTATATCTGCTACTGTGGGCAGGAATCCCTTAGAAGAAATGGAGTAGCCTTCATAGTGAACAAGAGAGTGAGAACAGCAGTACTGGGGTATAACCTCAAAAATGATAGAATGATTTCAATTCGGATCCAAGGCAAACCTTTCAACATCACAGTAATCCAAGTCTACGCCCCAACCACTGGAGCTGAAGAAGTTGACCATTTCTATGAAGACCTAGAACAGCTTCTAGAATTAACACCGAGAAAAGATGTCCTTCTCATCATAGGGGATTGGAATGCTAAAGTAGGCAGTCAAGAGGTAATAGGAGTAACAGGCAAGTTTGGTCTTGGAGTACAAAATGAAGCAGGGCAAAGACTGATAGAGTTTTGTCAGGAGAACACATTAGTCATAGCTAACACCCGTTTCCAGCAACACAAACGGCGACTGTACACATGGACTTCACCAGATGGCCTACATCGAAATCAGATTGATTACATTCTTTGCAGCCAAAGATGGAGAAGTTCTATACACGCAGTAAAAACAAGACATGGAGCTGACTGTGGCTCAGATCATGAGCTTCTTATTGCAAAATTCAGGCTTAAACTGAAAAAAGTAGGGAAAAGCACTAGACCCTCCACATATGACCTAAATCAGATCCCATACGAATATACAGTGGAGGTGACAAATAGATTTAGGGGCTTAGATTTGGTAGACAGAGTGCCTGAAGAACTTTGGACGGAGGTCTATAACATTGTACAGGAGGCAGCAAATAAAACCATCCCGAAGAGGAAGAAATGCAAGAAGGCAAAGTGGTTGTCTGATGAGGCTTTACAAATAGCTGAGGAAAGAAGGGAAGCCAAAAGCAAGGGAGAAAGGGAAAGATATACCCAACTGAATGCAGATTTCCAGAGAACAGCAAGGAGAGATAGGAAGGCCTTCCTAAATGAGCAATGCAAAGAAATAGAGGAAAACAATAGAATGGGAAAGACTAGAGATCTTTTCAAGAAAATTGGAGATGTCAAAGGACAATTCCGTGCAAAGGTAGGCACAATAAAGGACAAGAACGGCAAGGACCTAACAGAAGCACATGACATTAAGAAGAGGTGGCAAGAATACACAGAGGAACTCTATAAGGCCGATCTAAATGTTCCTGATAACCATAATGGTGCAGTCACTGAGCTCGAACCTGACATCCTGGAGTGTGAAGTCAAGTGGGCTTTAGAAAGCATCACTAACAACAAAGCTAGTGGAGCTAACAGCATTCCAGCGGAATTACTGAAAATCTTAAAAGATGATGCTGTCAAAGTGCTGCACTCCATATGCCAGCAAATTTGGAAAACCCAGCAGTGGCCACAAGACTGGAAAAGATCAGTTTACATTCCAATCCCAAAGAAGGGCAATGTCAAAGATTGCTCGAACTACCACACCATTGCACTCATTTCACATGCTAGCAAGGTGATGCTCAAAATCCTACAAGCTAGGCTTCAGCAGTATGTGAATCGAGAACTACCAGATGTACAAGCTGGTTTCCGAAGAGGCAGACGAACTAGAGATCAAATTGCCAACATTTACTGGATCATGGAGAAAGCAAGAGAGTTCCAGAAAAACATCTACCTCTGCTTCATTGACTATGCTAAAGCCTTTGATTGTGTGGATCACAACAAACTGTGGCAAGTTCTTGAAGGGATGGGAGTACCAGACCACCTGATCTGCCTTCTGAGAAACCTGTATGCGGGTCAGGTAGCTACAGTTAGAACTGGACATGGAACAACCGACTGGTTTCAAATTGGGAAAGGAGTACGACAAGGCTGTATACTGTCACCCTGCTTATTTAACTTATATGCAGAGTACATCATGAGCAAGGCAGGGCTGGATGATTCACAAGCTGGAATCAAGATTGCTGGGAGAAATATCAACAACCTCAGATATGCCGACGATACCACTCTAATGGCAGAAAGTGAGGAAGACCTACAGAACCTTCTGATGAGGGTGAAAGAGGAAAGTGCCAAAATTGGCTTGAAGCTCAACATCAGAAAAACTAAGATCATGGCCACCAATCCCATCACTTCCTGGCAAATAGAAGGGGAAGAAATGGAAGCAGTGACAGACTTTATTTTCCTGGGCTCCAAGATCACCGCAGATGGTGACTGGAGCCATGAAATTAAAAGACGTTTACTTCTTGGGAGGAAAGCTATGGCGATCCTAGACAAAATCAAAAGCCGAGACATCACCCTGCCAACAAAGGTTCGCCTAGTCAAAGTGATGGTTTTCCCAGTAGCAATGTATGGCTGTGAGAGCTGGACCATAAGAAAGGCAGAGCGCCGAAGAATAGATGCTTTCGAATTATGGAAAAGACTCCTGCAAGTCCCCTGGACTGCAAGGAGATCCAATCGGTCAATCCTCCAGGAAGTCAAACCTGATTGCTCCCTGGAAGGACACATTCTGAAGCTGAAGCTCAAGTACTTTGGCCACCTGATGAGAAGAGAGGACTCTTTAGAAAAGACCCTCATGCTGGGAAAGATTGAAGTCAAAAGGAGAAGGGGGCGGCAGAGGATGAGATGGTTAGATAGTGTCACCGAAGCAATGAACATGAAATTGGGTGAACTCAGGAGGCTGGTGGAGGACAGCGGGGCCTGGCGTGCTGTGGTCCATGGGGTCGCGGGGAGTCGGACACGACTTAGCGACTGAACAACAACAACCAGACAGCTATAGAGGCTTTTAAGAATGGGCTTGTTTATCACTGGAAAAAGAAGAGAGGGCCTTGGTTGAAACAGCATATGTCCAAAGAAACATTGTCAAGGCTTCTAGCCCAATTCAATCTTTTTAGTAGAGTTTTGCCCAATCATTTGGCCAAATACTTGCCTTAGATAGAACGCACAGTTTTTAATTTCAAATCCTAAGGCCACTAATAGCCCCATTCTATGCCTTCCCTTGCCACAGCATGCAGCCGCACTATGGTAGGGAGGTTGTGAGGACAAAAAGGAGGGGAAGAACTATGTACAGTACCCTAAACTCCTTGAAGGAAGGGCGATACAGAAATGTGAAAAATAGACATATAAAAGCTTATTTTTATAGAAAACTGCCTACATGTAAGCCTACAAATAAACAAAATACGTCGGTTATTCTTGACAAGCAAATAGTAAAAGACTGAAAGCTTCTAGCAACTGGACCTTTACAACATGAATCAAAACATCATCGAGCACTTCAGCCTCATTTACTTCAGCAGGAATTAAGCATATTTTCCATTTCTCTAGAAAGCACACCTATATTTTAGAATAATTTGGAAAAGTATTGAAATTAGTAACAATCCAGACATAATGACAATAAACCTGTAGCTATAACTTTCTTTCTCACCTTAAGATTATAAGAAGAGCCCTGCTGGATCAGGCCAAAGGCCCATCTAGTCCAGCTTCCTGTATCTCACAGTGGCCCACCAGGTGCCCCAGGGAGGCATGAGACAACAATATGCTTAGATCCTGTTGCCACTCCCTTGCACCCGGTACTCTGAAGTAGCCTACTACTAATGTAAGGAGGTTGCACAATCCATCATGGCTCACGATGGACTTTTCTCCCAGAAATCCATCCAATCCCCTCTTAAAGGCATCCAGACCACATCCCATCACCACCTCCTGTGGCAAAGAGTTCAGCAGATTAACTACCCACTGGGTAAAAAAGTATTTCCTTTTATCTGTTTTAACTCTCCCAACCCTCAGTTTTAGTGGATGCCCCCTGATTCTGGTGTTTTGAGAGAGGGAAAAGAACATCCCTCTATCAACTCTATCCCTTCCGTGCATTATTTTGTATGTCTCAATCATGTCCCCTCTCAGGCGCCTTTTTTCCCAGACTGAAGAGCCCTAAACGCTGCAGTCTTTCTTCATAAGGGAGGTGCCCCAGCCTCATAATCATTTTCGTCGCTCTCTTCTGCACCTTTTCCAGCTCCACGATGTCTGGTGCAGCAACCAGAACTGTCCACAATATTCCAAGTGTGGCCTTACCATAAATTTGTACAAGGGCATGTTAATATTGGCTGTTTTATTCTCAACGCCTTTTTTAATTATCCCAAGCATGGAATTGGCCTTCTTAACTGCTGCCGCACACTGGGTGGATACTTTCATTGAATTGTCCACCAGCACCCCAAGATCTCTCTCTTGAGCTGTCATAGACAGCTCAGAACCCATAAGCCTATAGGAGGGGGCAGGGCCACGTTTAGAGCGTGGTGCCACGATTCTCTCACTGTCTGAGGGGATCTGACACAAAGCCTTCTTTTTCGGGGGTCTACTCTTGAGTAGCACGTCCCCCCTCAGGACCCAGGAGCATCCCTTGAACCTGAAAAGCAGCACCAAGTGTTGTTTTGGAAGGCTCAAGGCTGCTGTTTTGAGAAGGAATGCTGGATCCGGACGCCATTGTCTGGAATAGTTCTATTCTCCTGCTTCCCACACACTGAGAGCAGCTATAGAAGTTTTGGAAAGAAATAGCAACTTAAATTCAAGATCTATGATTTAAGAACTACAATCCAACAAAATCAAATCGAGGCAAGATGTATGTGATTCTACTATCCGAAACTGAAGAAGAATAAAGACACTAGATGGAGCAGTTTCAAAGCAACGAGATGAGACAAGAAGGAGAAGACAGGGGGATCCCTCCTTCCACTACATCGAGACCAGCAACAGAAATCTTGGAAGGACTTGAGAAATTATACTTGGAATTATATTTTAATGACAATTAACTCTTTCTAAAATAGTGTGTGACTTTATTATCTAAAATAAATGAAGATTAAAGATCAAAGATTTAAGACTCGAACCACGACCGAGAAACAAAAGATAAACCGGGTGAAGTGAAGACAGCGGATTCCCCCCTTTCTCTTGTGATTTAACAGAAAGACTTACATGATTTAAAGACAACCTGATGACGACTTTTTTCTTATATTGCTGGTGAAGGATTCCTGAAGGGCTTGTAAGATATAAGACTGATTAGTTTGGGGCGTGTGGTGACAGATCCTGGATTGATATTCGTTTTTAGAACTATGTATTTTGGACGTATTTGGGTGAGTTTGCCTGTTTGCTTGCTTGGATTTGTGGATTACGATGAGGATGGAAGACTAACGTGGTAGATTGTTGAGGCGGTTTGAGGAATGCCCTGCTTCAATGGAGTAATGTATGAGAGAGAGAGATTGCTGGCAGTAATCGAATTTACAATGAGACTCTAATTTGGTAGCTATATCTAAATTGTAAATTAAGTGAAATTGACTGAATTTATAAATGTGATTGAATTATAAGTGGGACGTTTGAAAAAGAAGATGGCGCATTAAAGAACAGAGCGGTCAGAAAAAACGAAGACTGAATTACTTTCAGTTTTACTGGCTGAACTGGTTATAGATAATAAGCTGTGTTGTGTCTAGACATTTAAAGATATATGTCTGCGAAATGTGAGACTATTGGAATATATAAGCACAGATGTGTAACTGAAGTGATTGTTGTCTATCAGTATTAATGGCCACTGCATAATTCTCCTATTAAGTATACATTTGTTGGATAGAGAAGCAAGAGAAAAATATTATTATTCATAAACGTATGTTTGTGTAGCTTGCTACACCTTGAGGCCAAAAGATGTCAAGACAAGAAAGAACATAAGAACTTTTAAGACAGGATAATACCAGGCAATCTACACAGATTTTATTGATTAAACTACTCTCAGAAATATGGCAGGTGTGGCAAGAAGTGGTAATTATTAAGAATATTGGAGAGAAAGATTTGGAGAGTCTATCAGAAGAAGTTAGCTATCTTGATAAATCTATGAATGAAACTAAAAAGGTAGACAACGGACCGAATAGAGATAAACTGTCTGAAGTTGGAACTGGATCAGTCAGGCTCTGTGACTAGAATACAGAGCACCATGGAGATAAAAATAGAGCCTACTTGTAGGCAAACTGCAGGCCAACTAGCTCCAGGAAGGGAAGTAGTCTTAATGGAGGAACAAATAAAGCTAACATGGGAGATATAGAGAGAGCTGAAGATAAACCCTTTGGAACAAGAACTCTATCTACAGGAATTTCACAGAGTGTTGGAGATAAATCCCATGAAGCAACAATTGGACTTATTAACGTTTAAGATTGAGATGCAGAATCTTTCTCAGGAATATCTAAGGAGAAAGAGATATTGTAATAATGTAAAGGACGAAAATGGGGGAAAATAGCAGAATAAACAGATTTTTTCACAAGAAGAAGAGGAAGAAGAAGAAGAGGAGGAGGAGAATTTTTGAGTGAAAAGATAGAATATGGAGATTGAATTAGGGAAGATATAGTCAATGAGAAAAAGATGGTACTTAAATAAGGGAGACTAATATGAGCTGGATACAGTGCATGCCATGCCTGTTCTGGTGCAAGTTAGGGTTGGGCTGCCCAAAATACAACCAAAATAAATCTCCAGGCTGGATATATTTTCTATTAACTTTACCAACTTTTGTTCCCATGCCATGTACTCTGGCTTTACTTTGGTCTAGTTCTAACCAAAATTGTAAACCTATCTCAACCTTGCACTACTGTAGGTGCTTGTGGAGCACGGGAGTGGAGGAATAAGATTATGGAATTCTTCCTCACCAGAAAAAAGCCTAGACTATTCAAACTTACATTAAATAAATGTCAAAGCTACAGCCCTTCTTCTTGCAATTTACTTTTTAAGAACCTTTCCTGTTTCTTAAACACACAGAAAATTACAAACAAACAAATAAATGTGATTCAGAAGGAGTCTCCCAACTTTGCACAGCCAGTCACACCAATTTTTCTGTCTGACTGGTCCTGCCCCCATACCCTGAATACATATATGTATTCTGAATGTGTCGATGTCAGACTTCCCACCCACAGGGGAACTCTGTCCAAGAGGGCACTTAAACAGATCAACTTCCTTTCTTGAAACCTGCTAAATTTTCTCCAACAGATGTCAATCTCATATTCCAAAAAATGACTGGGCAAATTAAATTATGGGAATATTTGAAGGGCATGCCTAAATTCTTGGGCTTAGTTTTTTTTATAATAAACCTTTCATTTTTGACCACACATAAATGAATTTGAAATTTTAAATATAACAGAAATCAAGTAAGTAGTTTCTTGCAATGCCAAGACGTTTCTTAACTAGTTTGCAAACTCGTGCTAACAAAAGTCAGAAGCTAGAGATTACATGATTGAGGACGTTTTCTAGGTTATTTTGTCTCAGATGTCTGCGTTCTTAGAACATGAGTACAAAAGTAACCGACAATCACATCATTATACAATGCTAACAGTTGGATGTATGGGGTGAGTGTCTGCCTCTCCCATAGGACAAATCTTTCACTCACATTGAAATACGCAGGGTACAAAGACATGTATCCATGTCCATTATTCATCTTCATTGCTTCCTGTATTTCAATATTGTGAACAGGGAAAATTAAAGTGGGAAACAACTGTGAAACCATACAATTTACAGTGATCAATCATGTCTCTGAATAATCTGAGCCCAATTCCTCTGTGTTATGAAAAGGGTGATATATCTAATACCACTGCTGTGAAATGAAGTGCTGCATGTATAGTATCAGGAGCATGTGAAGAGAACCCAAAATGCCATCTATGTTATCTTGTCTAATGAACTGCTTCTAATTCTACACTGTAGTGCATGACAGCAAGGTAATGAAAGCAGTTAATTATCTCATATATTGCGAACAATGCTATAACATGCACATAGCATCTGAAGCTATTCAGGCAAAATACAAAGTCCTGTGGCAGAAAAAAAATGAAACATCAATTGAAACAGATGGCTCCATCCCATTGGAATTTAGCTTATAACATGCTTGAATAGACTATTGGAACAAGAAGTCTAGGGAAGCATGTGAAGAGAAAAGCAACACACTGCCACTAAACCACCACATGCTCTGATTTCCAACTGTGCAACTTATTAACAGTGATTTCTAGATACTGGCCCATGATGTGCACATTTACACAACCAACCAAACACATGTCAATTGCAATTACCTATGAGGACATGCCTGCACAAAGGGCCAAACTTCTTATTGTATTTGACTTACGAGCCACAACATTGTTCTGTCACAGAAAATAACAGTGGGAGTTAAAACATATTCATTTTTAAAAGTGGACTTTTAAAGGTAATGTTGATGCACAATGTTAGGCAAGAGTAAATTGGTAAGAAAAAGTACTAACTAAATACTACGTAAGATGAGAAAGTTGGCACAAGATATGGAAGATTCATTAACACAGCAACATCCGTGAGTTCAAGTGGCAAGAAATATAAAGGCCTAAAATGGGTATGTATGAGCTCAATTCTATCTGGGCCAGTGCCACTGGCGCTCTGGGTGGTGTAAAAGCTCCATAAAGCATCTTTGTGCCACCTCCAGGGGTTCTACCCTGGTACTGGGCCCAGTGCCTGATGGAGGAGGACACACTGCTGCTTGGCAGAAAGGGCTCTCACCAGGCATTGGAGCAACTTTTGGGGGCATGGGGAAGGTGGGGGGGAGAGAGAAGCAGACTGAAGCAGGAGTGGGATCAGCAGTGGAGGCTACCTGTACTCTGGATCTATATCCCGCTTTGGGCCACAGAGCTCAACATGGTGCTGCTCTGCTTACCACCAGCAAAACAGGTAGTGGCAAGCAGCGTAGCTCCGTTGCAGAGCCCGCACTTTCCTTGGGAGAAGGGGATGAACATTGCCAGTTTTGGCCAGTAGCAGAGGACTGGGCTGTCCATGAGATTTTAAAAAAATGGACCAAAGGGAGAGGGTGAAACAAATGGAGAAAATGAAATGGGGTATCTATATATATAAAAACGGACGTGGGTATGTATGTATGCGAGTATGTATGTTCTGAATAGGCGTCTCAACGCTTGGACCGATCCGCACGAAACTTGGCACGCACGTACCTTGCGGCCTGGAAAGAAACACTGCAGGGGTCAGACCCCCCTAGCGCCCCCGGGGGTGGGGGTATGCGGGGGTCTTCGCGTGAACATCGTCGGAAACGTCCAAAATCGGCGTCAAATCCAGTTTTCGGGGTCGCCGAGATGAGTGGCGACCGTCCCGATGCCGTTGGAGTCCGGGTTCAGCCCCCCCCCCGACGTGGGTGGCAAAAAGGGGTGCGAAACACAGCGTCTGCCATGCCCTGCTGGAACGCCTGGACCGATTGGCATGAAACTCGGCATGTGGAAGCCTAGCAGCCTGGCCGCAAATACTGTGGGGGTCGGCCCCCCTCCCGCCCCCGGGGGTGGGGGTACGGGGGGACCGATGTGAGAACGGTCAAAAACGGCCAAACTTGGAGTCAAATCCACAGTTTTCGGGGTCGCCGAGATGAGTGGCGACGCTCCCAATGCAGTTGAAGTCTGGGTTTGCCCCCCCACGTGGGGGGCAAGAAGGGGTGTGAGACACAGCGTCCGCCATGCCCTGCTGGAATGCCTGGACTGATTGGCACCAAACTCGGCATGCGGAAGCCTAGCAGCCTGGCCACAAACACTGCGGGGGTGGGGCCCCCTAGCGCCCCCAGGGGTGGGGGTACATGGGGGTCCCCACTTGAAAACGGTCAAAAATGGCCAATATCGGTGCCAAATCCATAGTTTCCGGGGTCGCCGGGACGAGTGGCGACACTCCCGACACTGTGTGAGTTCAGGTTCACCCCCCCCCTTGGCATGGGGGGCAGGAAGGGGTGCAAGACACAACATCCGCCATGCCCTGCTGGAACGCCTGGACCGAGCAACACGAAACTCGGCACGCATACACCTTGTGGCCTGGCCACAAACACTGTGGGGGTCGGGCCCCCATAGCGCCCACGGGGGTGGGGGTACATGGGGGTCCCCACTTGAAAATGGTCGACAACGGCCAATATTGGTGTCAAATCCATAGTTTCCGAGGTTGCCGGAGCGAGCGGCAATGCTCCTGACACAGTCGGAGTCCGGGTTCGCCCCCCTCGGCATGGGGTGCGGGAAGGGGTGCAAGACACAATATCTGCCATGCCCTGCTGGGACGCCTGGACCAATGTGCACCAGACTCGCCATGCACGTGCCTTCCAGCCTGGCAACAGACACTCTGGGGGTCAGGCCTCCCTAGCACCCTGGGGGGGGGCAGGGCCCCCACGTGGAAATGGCCGAAAATGGACGAAATCGTTCTCGGTTCTGTCATTTCTGGGCTCACTGAGGCGAACAGCGATGCTGTAGGAGTTTGGGTCCACACACCCCAATGTGGGGGACGGGAAGGGGTGCAATACGAGATGTCCACCATGCCCCACTGTGACACCTGGAGCAATTGGCACCAGACCTGGCATGCATATGCCTTGCGGCCTGGCGACAAACACTGTGGGGGTCAGGCCCCCCAGTGCCCCTGGGGGTGGGGGTACGCAGGGGGCCCCAGGTGAAAATGGTCAAAAACGCCCAAAATTGGGAGATGGGTCAGAGACTGGTCAGGGATGGGAGATATAAACACCCGGGCAACGCCGGGTAACAAAAAGCTAGTACATCATAAATTACTACTTAAGCTGTTCTCAATAACTTTCTCAGACGTTGATCTTCATTTGGTCATAAGAACAGTCCCTGAATGGAAATTACAGTAAGATTTGTTTTGAACCTTTAATTTATTGCCTTTCTAGAAGGGCAATTCATTGGACTCTGTTGAACAAACCTGCTGTTGAATCACTTTAAGCACAAATGTAAATGGAATTGCAGCACTGTCCATGGTTACTGAGGGTGCAATCCTAACCCACTTTCCAGCACCGGGATAAGGGCAATGCAGATCCAAAGTAAGGGAACAAACATTTCTTTACTTTAAGCAGGCCTCCGTGACTAATACTCAACTGCAGAATGCATTGCTTATCCTATTGGAACAGTTAATATGCTGTGCCAGGAAACGTTCATACCCAGTACGTCTCAACATAATAAAGAGCGAAATCCTAAACTGTGCTGGAATGGCGAGGCTGGCAGGCCTGCACCATATCCAGTGCAGCTTAGGTGCGCTGGGAAGCTTCCCCGGGGCAAGGGCATGTTTGCACCCTTGCCCTAGGGGAGGCTCCAGTCTCCCCATAGGTTTTCTTTTATACTTACTGCACATCCTCAGGTCTTCTTGTCTGCTACTGTAAAGCAGTCAGTGCCACTCACAAAAGGCATTCTGGCAGCGTGCTAGTCAGTATGGTGCCAGAGGCACTGGCAGGAAGGCCTGTGTCTTCTCACCCCTGTTGTTGCATTTCCTGCCACTCACTGATGAAGGAAAGTCAGTGGGAGAGGTGGAAAGGGGTCACAGGAAGACAGAATGAGGGCCGGGAGGGGGCACATTGAGGTGGGGGAGGGTGGATTGGACCTGGGAGGCGGTGAGATTGGCACCACCAATATCCCAACCCCGTTCCCAGACACAATGCTGTGGCACAGGTCCATGCAGACTTGTGCCAGCTATTCAGCTGTCACAGATTTGAGTAAGCCCTCCCCCCAGCACCACAGAGGCTTACCCCAGGGTAAGAGAATTATTGTTCCTTTACTATGAGACCTCCTAGACTGTCACCCCCCCCCCCAGTGTAGGATGCAATGGTTGATATTTTGGCTGCACTGCATGGGGTAGGTAGTAGATAGGATTGGGTTGTTTGAATGAGATGTGATTTGAGTCCTTGTCATGCTTTCTGATTGCTCAGCTAACCAAGAAAAAAAGAATGAAATAAATACTACCGTTTCAGTATTAGTTTATTATCAATTTTTCAAGTCTTCAATTAGATCTTTTTAAACCTTTAAAACAAGTAGCACTGGCCTTAAGTGTATTCATTTTAAAATGTCCCTAGAGGTGCAGTAGCATTTATTTATATTTTCTTTGAAGGTACTAAGTTATTGCACTTCGAAAGTGAACTGTAATCACACAATTTAGTTTCCCAATATTTAAACCTCTGTCTTCTCTGTGATTCACAACATTATTTTACTTATGGCCGCCTAAACCATAAGAACAATTCTGTACTCCATGTACAGATTGTATTCCATTGCTGGCATATGAGAAATATGCTGCATCCTGTTGAAATCTACAATGACAGCATGATTCCAAGAAGCATATTAAAAAACAAAACAAAACCTCAATTGGCTCAGTGTGCATATCATATAATGACAAAGCAGCAAAATCTTGCCAAGCAAATATGCATCACACAATATGACATGTCCTAGGTTGCAGCCAACGCCACCACAAAAATGTTACTCAGATCCCTATTTGTTATATTAACCGGCTGGCCAAGCCACACTGTACTTTTCCTTGTTGAAATGTAAGGCTTACATTCTCGCTAGGTGCAATGTCATTTCATCTGCAGTACTATTCAACAGATTCAATGAGACACCTTTCAACAAAATATGTTGTTCCTGTGAGTTAGGCGGAATTGAATCGCTTTCCCATATGATACTGCATTGCCATTATATTTTACCCTTTGCAAGAAACTTTTAACCCCCTGTGAAGGACTAGGGGAAATGTGCAGGCCTGACTCCATCTTGGATGGAGCTGGGCAGGCTGGGAGGAAGAAAGCAGGGTTCATAAAAAACAATTGGTTCAGGAGGTGTTAACATTTGGTCAGGTTGTTATCAGGAGATGGTGGGAAAGGGAAGGGAGGTTGGATCTCCCAAGGCCGGATGACCAGATGGCCCGCCCTAAAAATGCCAACCAGCTGCAGTAAATCTCCTGATGAGACCTTTTGATGTTAAGCAGAGTGAGAATCAAAGAAACCTGTGTTTGGTTTGAGTTCTATAAGAATCTTTAAGGAACGGGTGGGAGTCATTCAGCCCCTGGATGGGGACTGTTTCAGACATGCTATTTGGAGTGTTTTGAGCTGACTTTGCGCAAAGAGGAACATCCAGCTAAGGGAAGTATTTAGTCAAGTCTGTGTTAAAAGTCTGTAAGTGTAGCATGTACTTAGTTTTGTTGTTTTGCTTTTACTATGCTGATATACTCTGATGTTTTGTAACCAAGTTTGAATCTGCTAACTTTTAAAATAAACTTTACTTGCTGAACCTATCTGGGAGTACAGTTGGTATTGCTGTTGGGGGATTAACTGGGTGCTGGCTAAATCCAGGACGCTACCCGATTAGTTTGTACTCCAGGCAGGCTCAGAGGAAGGGTTGTTAGTCCGGTATTGATCTGGACTGGTAGTAAAGAGTTTTGCCTTCCTCGAACCTGCCTTTGACACCCCCTTATTGAGCAAATGGAATGGTAGCCCATACTGTGTCATCCTGAGGAATATTCTATCGACAGATAATCCCGCACAGTAGAGAATGTGAAGATTTTCTTAAAACACCCAGTGGCATATCTTAGTTCTGGATAAAATGGAATCTGCCAGTCCTGCTAATCATTTTCTTTTTATTACTTATTGTAGGATTATGGTTACAGATATTGTGTTATTTCTTTATGCCAATAAAGGTTTTGAACTGATATTAGTATTGTCGATCAATAATACAGATTTCTAAAATGTTCAAAACCACTTCTGTGTGTAGCATCACTTCATACAGTATCTTTGTCTTCAAACACTCCCTTCACAAATAGTCAGCCAAAAACTCAATATTACTTCCAGAATATTGTGAGTTACCCTGAATGAATTCTTGTGGGTAATGCAGGCTATACAATTTATATATTCTCAAAACTCCTGACTTGTGTAAGCTTATGTAAGAAAAAGCCCCCTTGCATACATAGAGCTGACACATCGACTGGATCAAGAAGGAAACTACTTTTTCAGTTTGAGCTCCTATGCCCCCAAATCTTGGGGCAATAGAGGTGTTTGTTTCTGGGGAGTATGATAGGATTACAGCCTTACTGAACCCCATGGGCTTACTTCTGAGTAAAATAAATAACAGTTTTCAAACACCTCTAACAATAGCTCACTGAACTGGCATCTCTTGGATGTAATGACTCACAGATTGCACAGCTCCTTCGGTTGAAGACTGGGAAGGTTCACTGGGCATGCTCATGTAAGGCTGGCTTCGAAATTTCATGGCTTAAAGCCTGGAAAGATGAGAAATAGACAGAATTTCTTACCAAGAATTTCAGTTCTGGAGAGGAAGGGTGGCATTCCAGACGTCTGGGAAGCCCCTCCCCTCTAGGAAGGCTGGGCTGGTCTCAAAGCAAACAGGCTCCTCCTGGGGCATCCTGCCTGTTCCCCAGATTGGACTCGGAAAGCAGGAGAAACGCTGTCCATTCTTGCCGAGCGAAGAGGTATTTCTTCCATGGCAGCTCGATGCTTGGCACTGTCAAACTTTAAACAACTCACAACAACTACAAAGCACACCCAAACCTAACTCCAGCTGTGCCCCTGGGGGAAGAAGTTAAAGAGGCCAACCTATGTACAACAGCTGAAAAACCCCTAATCCCCGAGCCTGCGGCTGTGGTGGGCGGAATGCCACCCTTCCTCTCCCAGAACTGGAATTCTCGGTAAGAAATTCCGTCTTTCTCTGGAGGAGGAAGGGTGGCATTCCAGATGTCTGGAACATACCAAAGCCGTAACAACCATGGGTGGGAGCAACAAGGGGCACTCTTACTCCTGCACCACCTGTTGCAACACCCGACGACCCATCGCAGCGTCGGATGCAGCGGCTGTGGACACCCTATAGTGTTCGGCGAAGGTGTGCTCTGAGGCCCAGGTTGGTTCCCTACAGATCTCCCTGAGGGAGGCATAACTGTCAAAAACCGCTGAGGTGGCAGCACTCCTCAAAGAGTGAGCCATGTTTCCTCCCAGTGGGACCTCCCCCCCGGGACTTGTATGCCAACTCTATGGAAGCTCTCAACCACCTGGCCAAGGACATGGCTGATGCCTTGTGACCCACATTAGACACACAAGGTGACAAACAGGCCTCTGATGCCTGAAAACTTTAGCCCTCTCAGTGTAAAACTGGAGTGCCCTCCTGACATCCAAGGTGTGCCAGATCCGTTCCCTGGGATGCAAGGGCTTAGGGCAGAAAGACAGCAGTACCAGCTCCTGTGCCCTGTGAAAAAGTGTTTACCTTCGGGACAAAGGCAAGATCCAACCGTAGGACCACCCTATCTTTGTGGAAAAAGCACAATCTAGGGTGGACTGACAGGGCCCCCAACTCTGACACCCTTCTAGCTGAGGTGATGGCCACGAGAAACAAGGTCTTAAAGGTAAGTTCCTTGAGCGGAACTGTAGCCATGGGCTCGAACGGGGGCTTCGTGAGGGCCTGGAGTACCTTATTTAGGTCCCAACTAGGGAATCTATGCACAGTAGGTGGATTCAGCAAGGCCACCCCCCGCAGGAATCGTTTGACATGAGGATGAGTAGCAATAGACTCTTCTGATCTAGTCTCCAGGATGCTACTCAATGCGGCCACTTGTCTCCTCAGGGTGTTAGTTGACAGGCCCTTATCCAGGCCGTCCTGAAGGAAACCCAAAACCTGTTTGATCTTGCCCCGCAGGGGAGCAAACCCCCGTTCCTTTGCCCACCCTGAAAAGGTGCGCCATGTACCGTTATATACCCTATTGGTGGATTTTCTCCTGGAGGCCAGGAGTGTCTAAGTTACCTTATTGGAGTAGCCGAGGTGGGATAGGAGGCTCTGCTCAACCTCCAAGCTGTCAGTCTGAACATGTGCGGCTGGGGGTGCGCAATGGTCCCTGCCGCAGTAGGTCCGGCCAGACTGGAAGCATCCACAGATCCTGCACTGACAAGCGAAGCAGCTCTGGGAACCAGGACCAGCGTAGCCACTTTGGAGCGATGAGGACTCTAGCCTTGCGCTCCTTCACTCACTTGAGGAAGCACTGAATCACTGCCACCGGAGGGAAAGCATACAGGAGGCCCTGCAGCCAGGGACTCTGCAAGGCGTCCACTGCCTCTGTTCCCTGTTGAGGTCCCCTTGCGAAGAATCGACTGACCTGCGCATTTTCACTTGATGTGAAGAGGTCCACTACTGGGCTGCCGAAGCGTTCCATCACCAGTTAGAACACCTGCGGGTGAAGCTGCCACTTTGTGTCCGCTATCAACCAGTCCACCGCTAGATGTTCTGCCCTCAGCTCTTCGAGGTTGCTCTCTGCCCAAGAGAAGAGCTCTGTCGCCTCCTTGTGAAGCCTGCGTGACCGCAAACCTCCTTGCCTGTTTATGAAGGCTTTTGCCTTCATTGTTGTCCATTTTTACTAGTATAGTACCTGGTGCCCCTGGAGATGATGCGCAAAACTCAGAAGGGCCAGTTGGACCGCCCTGAGTTCCAGCAGGTTGATATGCAAGGTCCTTTCCTGCTGCGTCCACAGCGCCTGGGCTAGGGCTCCTCCCATGTGCGCTCCCCAACCCAGTAGGCTGGTGTCACCACGCTCCACTCCTGGTTGCAGAACGGTGAGCCCTGGAACAGCCTCCCCTCGTCCTGCCAACAAAGCAGCTCCTGCTGGGTGTTCTCTGGCAGCACGAGCCTCCAGTGCTGGCTCCTCTCTATCGCAAACTGATGAGGCACGAGGAAGGCTTGCAGCGCTCTGGAATGCAGACATGCCCCCCCGCACTATGTCCTGGCAGGACACGAACATCCCCATCAGTCTGGCCAGTATCATGAGGTCCAACGACCTGTCCCCCAGTACCTAGACCAGTAGGCTGCTCAGTTTCATCTGTCTCTCCTGAGACAGGTAAATGCATGACCTCTCCGTGTCCAGCAGCAGACCGAGATGCTCCAGGTGTTGAGTGGGCTGGAGCGAACTTTTGGCCATGTTCACCATGAAACCTGCTTGCTGGAGGGTCCTGATTATCAACTGGACGTCCCAGCGGACGTGCTCCTCCGACAATGCTCTGATCAACAGATCATCGAGGTACGGGTACAGGAAGACCCCCTGAGTCCTCAGGTGCACCATGAGAGTCACCAACGACTTCATGAATACCCTGGGGGCTGCCATGAGCCCAAAGGGAAGGGCCCGATACTGAAAATGCTTGGAACCATAGCAGAATCTGAGGAACTGCCGGTGTGACAGGAGGATTGGACTATGCAAATAAGCCTCCGCCAGGTCAACTGAGGCTAGGAAATCTCCTGCCTCCAGGGCGGATACTATTTACTTCCACGTCTCCATTTTGAAGCGGCACTTGCACAGGAAGCAGTTCAGCCATTTCAGGTCCAATATGGCCCTGACATCCCCATTCTTTTTCAGGACCAGAAAAAACACCAAGTATACGCCCTTGCCCTGCTGGTTTCTCGGGACAGACTTGATCGCCCTGATGTCTATCAGGTGCTGGATGGCACTCAGCATCTCTCGGTGTTTCGACTCGTCCCTGGAGATGGGCACCTTCCAGAAGCGGGAGTGCGGCTTCTTCTTGAACTCCAGGGAGTAATCTCTGGACACCGTCTCCAGCACCTGAGCGTCTGATGTAAACTGGCTCCACTGAGCCGCAAAGCGCTGGAGACGCCCCCCCGATCGGAATGTCCCTCTGGGGCCTGGAGTCACGAAGGACAT
>JAJKFI010036018.1:0-24192 GCA_029204185.1 Lerista edwardsae
ACACACACACACACACACACACACACACACACACACACACACACACACACACTCAAAATTAACAATAAACACAGTTATAACTGGAGCGATATAAGAACACAGAGTTTCACAGTATAGTATCACTGGCTTCACTCTGAGGGCAACGAGTCCCTACCTGGGACCTAAGCTTCCCGCAGGTAGGTAGGTAGGTAGGTAGGTCTTTATTTATTATTTGTTTGTTTCTCAAGAAATTACCAAATAAAGGTAATTTGTGAATCAAGAAAGGAGATGTGGTATTTGAATAGTTGCAAGTACATTTTGCCATTGGATAAATGCTGTTATTTATAACCCAACCAGTTAAAGTGAAACTGAACAGTTTCCCGTCCATTCAAGCAGTTTCTACCAGAGACTTATCTGGACACTCCGTCCTTCCAAGGCTAATAATTGATTTCTAGGATCATCTTAGGAACATCTGAAGAGTTTACTATGTTCATTCTTTTTTCATATGATACTCACAGGTGCTTTAGTGTATGAGCCTCAGGAAACCATAGGCTCAATGCATCTTTTCCTGCCTCTTGCGAATGAACATCAAGACATATATGGCTGGAAATCCTGGCTGTTCTAACTATCAATGATTTCCCAATTTCATATGCAACCCAGAACTGCAGTTTGTTTGTTCTAAAATGAATACAAACAGTTTTATTTTCCTTTCAGCACACAAGAGGAGGAAGAGGAGAGTGACAGCGGTGCGCTTGCACTTCCCTTAGGCTCCTTCAGTCACATAAAAGTTAGCACTGTGTCTGAATTAGGCAATGCCACTTTATCTATATTACACTACTCCACAGAAGCTGTGGCTAGATTTCTGTTTGAGATTTTCAAATTAACCCTTAAGTTATAATTTATATGTGTATTTTTAGTGTCAGCATTGTTATCTGTTGTATTTATGCCAATAAAGGTTTGGGAAATGAAAAAAAAAATATTACACTACTCTGAATACACTAATGGAGAGTTAAGTGCCAAAGAGGGAGGGAGGTAAGAGAGCGTGTGTGTGTGTGTGTGTGTGTGTGTGTGTGTGTGTGTGTGTGTGTGAGAGAGAGAGAGAGAGAGAGAGAGAGAGAGACAGAGAGAGAGAGACAGTGAGAGAGAGAGAGAGAGAGAGAGAGAGAGAGAGAGAGAGAGAGAGAGAGAGCAGCATTTATTATGTATTTATGTATTTGTTTATAGGATTTATGCCCCACCTTTCTGCCCCATTGGCACCCAAGGTGGTTTACAACATCAAAAAAACAATAAAATCAATACAAAATGAGACAATTAAAACCATATTAAAACAGTATTTAAAACAATTTAAAATGGGCAGGCCTGATGGATCCCATAGGTGTAGTTTAAAATGCAAGTGAGCATGTCAGCAGTTAAAAGCTTGTTTTAATAAAAAGGTCTTCAGTCCCCACCGAAAGATTGTCAAAGAGGGAGCTGTTCTTAATTCTAAGGGGAGGGTATTCCACTATTGTGGGGCCACCACCGAGAAGCCCCTGTTTCTGGTCGCCATCCCCTTCACCTCTCTTGATAGTGGCATAGTCACAAGGGCCCCCTCAGATGACCTGAGAGGACTGTATGGAAGGAGGTCCCTCAAATACCTCGGTCCCAAGCCATAAAGGGCTTTAAAAGTCAAAATTAGCATTTTGAATTGGGCCCAGCAGCCAGTGTAGCCGCTGAAGCAACGGCCTGACTAAGTTGAAGCGACAAGCCCCAGCAACCACAGAATCTATGATATGATCTCTACCTTGTCTCTCTTAATTTCTTTTAACAGCAGTAGTGTACAAGGGAAGGGATCTGAGTTGTGGCACTGGAAAAAGTGTAACGCTTTGCTTTCATTTCAGTTTTCTGATCAAATGATACACACTCTTGTTATGGCCATCAGGGCAACAGCAGCACATTTTTTCCTGTGGAAGAAGCTTTGAGAGGGTGACTGAAAATGAGAAAATAGCATTGGGGAAAGAATTAGCCCTACTCCTCCTGTGCTGAAGTCCCAATCCAATTTCCCTTCCCCCCCCCCCCCCCCCGCAAAAAATTGTAGAGGTCTACAAAATGTTTCTTAGCTTGGCTCTGAGTGTACATTTTCCTCTTCCTATTTGTATCATGCCTTTCTAGCCATTTGCAAGGAACCTGTCCTTTTAATTCTTGTTTCTTAAAATTGCACTCAGTGCTACAACGTACCTCAAATGTATTTAAATAATATTTGAGAAATATGAAAAGTTAACACCATCATTTTCCCTTTGCAATTGCAACCATCTGGCAGCACATACTCCTACCAAATCATAGCAATACAATACACTCTCCCTAACTTGCACTGACAGTCTAAACAGAGAAAACCATGTGCGATCATTTTAGGAAAAGGTGATTATGAAAGAAAATGGAAGTTAAACCTTTTTTAGAAGAATCCAAAAAGAAGGAAGAAATAGCAGTATGGTAGAAAAGCATGATGATGAATGAATGAAAATAGGTATTTTTATAAATACCACTGTCAGAAAAAGACAGAAGCAGCAGTGAATAATGAAAGAATGGATCTGTCAGAAAGGGAGAAGATACCAAAGTGCATATGCTGGAGGTATCACAGTTGAAACAATGCATTAAACTCCACCCCCTTCCCCACCCCAGCAAGTACCCTAACTTCAGTCCTAATCCCAGCCCCTATCCAATGGCAAAAAGATACCTATCATATGCACAAATTCTTTGACTTTGCCAATATACAACTAGTCTTCCAAAATGAGTGTCCATGAGGAGGAAAGAGCTACAAGCACAAGCCAATACAACTCAGGAGAAGGAGGATTTCCTCAACCATATCCAACCATCTGCAAAGTAGGGGGAGGGTGCAGAAATTGGCCGGTTGAGTTTCATGGTAGGAGGCTGATCTAGCTGGCTAGAGCAGATGATGTGAGCGAGACTTTAAATGCTATTATGACTTCTTCCAATGCCCGTCAAGTGAGAGGCAGAGCAGGAAGCTGCAATTAGGTACTGAGCAGATATATTTAGAAAACCAGCACAGACAGACATTTGGAAAATGGCATTAAGCGAGGAGAATCATTACGGTTGGAGGGTGTGACAATGTGAGTGTGGGGATATCTTCCAGACTAGATGGGGAGTTTGATGCATTAATGTATTAATCAACCCACACACAAAGCAGCTGCTATTGCAGCTACATTTTCCTCTCCCCCTCAACAACAAGATTAGCTGTAAACGACTCCCCATCTGAGCACAGTGGCTGCGTTTACACTGGGATGTAAAGGTGGCAACAGAATTGCTACAATGGGAAATGCTATAGCTTTCATAGGAAATTATTTTAATTGATGTCTTGTTGCTATGGATGTGAATTTTCTTGGCATAGCCAGAAGGAATTCAAAGAGATTTTGCTCTGATACAGTTTGCTCTGATACAGGGAAATTTGAAAAGGGTTGAGAGGAGAAAGTTTCCAACGCATAAAAAATTAAAGGTCAACAGATTCATGAAATGAGTTTGTTCACAAAAGCAGCGTCCTTTCACAAAGATGTCAATGGTACACACAGTCTGTGAGGAAAGCCCATGTAAGAATTGCTGGCATAGGGATGTAACACCACCTGCAGGATTCTAGAAGGCAGTGTAGTGTCCAGTCACCTGAGACCACTTGACCAGGTTCCTCTTTAGTTCTTGCAGGAGTAGTGGTGCTTAATTCTTTCCTTCTCACATTCTATATTCCTCTCCATACAATGCAGAAGGAGGTTGTGTGTTCTGTCTCCACAATGGCAGACCACACATCCCCATACAGGTTGAGCCTAATTATCTGTGGATTTTTAATCCTTGGATTGGGCTCAACATGGGTCCCCTGGTCCTGTCTTAAGCCAAATTTGGCCCAACCTGAAGCCTCCAAGAGCGACCAGAGCTGTGCGGTTGCCTCTGGAGGCTCTTCTGACGTATGCTGAGGCAGTGCGCCTCTGTGCATGGCCTTGCGGGCCTCAAAATGACTGTTTAGGCCAAAAAACACAACTGCTGGTTGTTGTTTTTGTTTTTTGCAAAACTGGAAGTTGCGTTATAAAGCATTAACGACGCAACTTCCTATTTTGCTAAAAAACCATTAAGTTGCATTTTTTAGTCTAAACAGACATTCTGAGACTTGCCAAGGTTGCATGTGTCTGTATGAGACCTTGGAGGCCTCCAGACCCCACCAGAGTAGTGCTCCAGTCAGGTTCGAGGTGGGGAGAATCCGCAGGTTTAATAACCTGCAGTTTTAAAAAATCCATAATGGTTCCAGGAACAGAACCCTCTCAGATAATAAAAGGCCCCATCTGTACTTCCACACAAAGGGAACAGCTTCTAGAGTTCTCTGTTCCAAAGTGGTAGGGCCTCTGGTCATAATCAGAAGTTGCCTGTATACAACTATGAACAGAGTAAAGTATTTATTATGAAACTTTAAGCAAGTCTCTGCCCCTATGAATGTTTTAGCAACTAGCTGGTTGGTAGGAAAGAAAGGGGTCCTTTCGGTGACTGCTATCCCCCACTCCCTTCCATCAAGAATTTGGTCTATATCAGTGGCCTTTTATCACTGGGACTCACTTTTTAGAATGACAATCTGTCCAGGACCCACTGGAAAGTGATGTCATGGCAAGAAGTGCCATTAGTGTGATGCCAGAGCCTGCTGCTTTCCTGAAATTGCAGCAATAAGTTGGGTTATTACTAAGTAATAAGTAATAGCAAAGTGAATCAGAAAGAAAAAAGCCTGTTTACAACTTGACACAAGCAAAACAACCACATAGTACTTCCCCTTTCAAGTATCCCATCTTCCCATAATTTCAACATGGCTGGACTAGGTGCTTTGTGACCCACCTGAAATTGGCTAGCGACCCACTGGTGGGTTCCAACCCACAGTTTGGGAACCACTGGTCTATATACAATAATCTCAGGTAGATTATGTGAGAAGCATCCAGCAAAGGAAAGAGGCAGAAGAAACTTGCACTTTTAAAAACGATGAACCAATTGATTTAAAAATGAATAGGCCTACTCATCTCTCAAACTACTAGCAACCCACATATGCCCATAAACAGAACAGTCGGCTGGAAACGTATCTCAACGTAGGTCTTGTCAACCTTTTTCTGCATCCACCTATTAAGACATAAAGCTTTAGAACAAAAGTACAGTAATCCATTTTACAAATCAACATCTCTCATCACTTTAGGCAAAACATTCCAAATCAGAGACAAATCAAAAGGAAAGTTTGAACTTTCAATAAATTTCAATTATCAGGGGTTCCACTGTGGGATACCCTTTACTTCTTGGAAGTACTACCTTGTGGTTGATTGACCAGGTGATTAATAAGAATGGACAGTTGGTGAGAGGCAAACGCTGGAATGAGAGATTTTTCTTTATGCCGAACAGATTTTTCCCTAAACCAGAAGTGCCTTTCCTAAGGCTCTGGCACATGGCTTCCCCGAGTCTCAGAAAGCCTGCAGGAGCCTTCTGAAAGGCACTTCTCTTTTTGGGCTGGGCCTCTCCACGGATTCCATTATCCATGGAATCGGTATTCGCAGAGAGTCCAGGAACAGATCCCCCACAGACACCGAAGGCCGCCATGTACAGCCATATTTTACATAAAATAGTAATAATAAAGCTAATAATGGAGCTGGGCATTCAGGGAACCGGCAATATAGGGAATTTCTGAGAACACTTCTGCCCCAAAACATCTAAGTTTTTACATTTCTACCACAAGTGGAAACAGGTGTTTCGTTTCTGAACCACCTCCCCAGTACAAAAGGGGGGAGTCTTTAGGAACGGAACTAAGATTGTATGGGCTTAAATATAATCTGTGAATTAGTTTCTATAGTATAATCTTTAATTAGCTATACAGTCAATTTAAAAGGCCTGTTAATCACAGTGCATTCCATATAGCAGCAGGTATAACATCTAGGTCTTTTCCCCATACTGCTTTGACAACACCTATAGAATCATATGCCAGGGCAAACAGCTTGTTGCATAACTTTGAGGCTACATTCTTCAATAAGCATGATGACACAGCTTTCAAAGACCAATACATAATAAATGGACACAGTGCTTGTTCTTGGGCAACTGGAAGAGATGTAAAATGAGTAGCTGCAAGAACTGAAAGCAATCTGTATTATAAGCCCTTTTAGAGGATGTTTATGCACAAACCAATTAGTAAAACAAATCACACTTATTCCAGTCTTTAAAATATGTTCTTTTTTCTGGATCAAAAAATAATCAATGGGTAAGACGTGGCATAGAGTAAGTGGCAAAACCAATGGCTTATTTTGCCACTCACTTCAGACAGCTATCCCTTTCATGGATCACTGCCTTGTTGTGGCGAAGGGGCTTGAGTAGCTCAGTGAAGCTGTGAACTATGCCATGTAGGGTTACCCAAGATGGACAGGTCATAGTAGAGAGTTCTGACTAAACGTGATCCGCTGGAGAAGGAAATGGCAACCCACTCCAGTACTCTTGCCAAGAAAACCCCATGGATTACAAAACTAAAAGGCTAAACGATATGACACTGGAAGATGAGACCCTCAGGTCGGAAGGTGTCAATTTTGCTCCTGGGGAAGAGCAGAACACGAGTACTAGTAGCTCCAGAAAGAGTGAAGTAGCTGGGCCAAAACCGGAAGGAAGCTCAGCTGTGGATGTGTCTGGAAGTGAAAGGAAAGTGCAATGCTACAAAGAACAATACTGCATAGGAACCTGGAACGTCAGATCTATGAATCAAGGTAAACTAGATGTGGTCAAACATGAGATGTCGAGGCTGAACATCGACATCATGGGAGTTAGTGAACTAAAATGGACAGGAATGGGAGAGTTTAATTCAGATGACCATTATATCTGCTACTGTGGGCAGGAATCCCTTAGAAGAAATGGAGTAGCCTTCATAGTGAACAAGAGAGTGAGAACAGCAGTACTGGGGTATAACCTCAAAAATGATAGAATGATTTCAATTCGGATCCAAGGCAAACCTTTCAACATCACAGTAATCCAAGTCTACGCCCCAACCACTGGAGCTGAAGAAGTTGACCATTTCTATGAAGACCTAGAACAGCTTCTAGAATTAACACCGAGAAAAGATGTCCTTCTCATCATAGGGGATTGGAATGCTAAAGTAGGCAGTCAAGAGGTAATAGGAGTAACAGGCAAGTTTGGTCTTGGAGTACAAAATGAAGCAGGGCAAAGACTGATAGAGTTTTGTCAGGAGAACACATTAGTCATAGCTAACACCCGTTTCCAGCAACACAAACGGCGACTGTACACATGGACTTCACCAGATGGCCTACATCGAAATCAGATTGATTACATTCTTTGCAGCCAAAGATGGAGAAGTTCTATACACGCAGTAAAAACAAGACATGGAGCTGACTGTGGCTCAGATCATGAGCTTCTTATTGCAAAATTCAGGCTTAAACTGAAAAAAGTAGGGAAAAGCACTAGACCCTCCACATATGACCTAAATCAGATCCCATACGAATATACAGTGGAGGTGACAAATAGATTTAGGGGCTTAGATTTGGTAGACAGAGTGCCTGAAGAACTTTGGACGGAGGTCTATAACATTGTACAGGAGGCAGCAAATAAAACCATCCCGAAGAGGAAGAAATGCAAGAAGGCAAAGTGGTTGTCTGATGAGGCTTTACAAATAGCTGAGGAAAGAAGGGAAGCCAAAAGCAAGGGAGAAAGGGAAAGATATACCCAACTGAATGCAGATTTCCAGAGAACAGCAAGGAGAGATAGGAAGGCCTTCCTAAATGAGCAATGCAAAGAAATAGAGGAAAACAATAGAATGGGAAAGACTAGAGATCTTTTCAAGAAAATTGGAGATGTCAAAGGACAATTCCGTGCAAAGGTAGGCACAATAAAGGACAAGAACGGCAAGGACCTAACAGAAGCACATGACATTAAGAAGAGGTGGCAAGAATACACAGAGGAACTCTATAAGGCCGATCTAAATGTTCCTGATAACCATAATGGTGCAGTCACTGAGCTCGAACCTGACATCCTGGAGTGTGAAGTCAAGTGGGCTTTAGAAAGCATCACTAACAACAAAGCTAGTGGAGCTAACAGCATTCCAGCGGAATTACTGAAAATCTTAAAAGATGATGCTGTCAAAGTGCTGCACTCCATATGCCAGCAAATTTGGAAAACCCAGCAGTGGCCACAAGACTGGAAAAGATCAGTTTACATTCCAATCCCAAAGAAGGGCAATGTCAAAGATTGCTCGAACTACCACACCATTGCACTCATTTCACATGCTAGCAAGGTGATGCTCAAAATCCTACAAGCTAGGCTTCAGCAGTATGTGAATCGAGAACTACCAGATGTACAAGCTGGTTTCCGAAGAGGCAGACGAACTAGAGATCAAATTGCCAACATTTACTGGATCATGGAGAAAGCAAGAGAGTTCCAGAAAAACATCTACCTCTGCTTCATTGACTATGCTAAAGCCTTTGATTGTGTGGATCACAACAAACTGTGGCAAGTTCTTGAAGGGATGGGAGTACCAGACCACCTGATCTGCCTTCTGAGAAACCTGTATGCGGGTCAGGTAGCTACAGTTAGAACTGGACATGGAACAACCGACTGGTTTCAAATTGGGAAAGGAGTACGACAAGGCTGTATACTGTCACCCTGCTTATTTAACTTATATGCAGAGTACATCATGAGCAAGGCAGGGCTGGATGATTCACAAGCTGGAATCAAGATTGCTGGGAGAAATATCAACAACCTCAGATATGCCGACGATACCACTCTAATGGCAGAAAGTGAGGAAGACCTACAGAACCTTCTGATGAGGGTGAAAGAGGAAAGTGCCAAAATTGGCTTGAAGCTCAACATCAGAAAAACTAAGATCATGGCCACCAATCCCATCACTTCCTGGCAAATAGAAGGGGAAGAAATGGAAGCAGTGACAGACTTTATTTTCCTGGGCTCCAAGATCACCGCAGATGGTGACTGGAGCCATGAAATTAAAAGACGTTTACTTCTTGGGAGGAAAGCTATGGCGATCCTAGACAAAATCAAAAGCCGAGACATCACCCTGCCAACAAAGGTTCGCCTAGTCAAAGTGATGGTTTTCCCAGTAGCAATGTATGGCTGTGAGAGCTGGACCATAAGAAAGGCAGAGCGCCGAAGAATAGATGCTTTCGAATTATGGAAAAGACTCCTGCAAGTCCCCTGGACTGCAAGGAGATCCAATCGGTCAATCCTCCAGGAAGTCAAACCTGATTGCTCCCTGGAAGGACACATTCTGAAGCTGAAGCTCAAGTACTTTGGCCACCTGATGAGAAGAGAGGACTCTTTAGAAAAGACCCTCATGCTGGGAAAGATTGAAGTCAAAAGGAGAAGGGGGCGGCAGAGGATGAGATGGTTAGATAGTGTCACCGAAGCAATGAACATGAAATTGGGTGAACTCAGGAGGCTGGTGGAGGACAGCGGGGCCTGGCGTGCTGTGGTCCATGGGGTCGCGGGGAGTCGGACACGACTTAGCGACTGAACAACAACAACCAGACAGCTATAGAGGCTTTTAAGAATGGGCTTGTTTATCACTGGAAAAAGAAGAGAGGGCCTTGGTTGAAACAGCATATGTCCAAAGAAACATTGTCAAGGCTTCTAGCCCAATTCAATCTTTTTAGTAGAGTTTTGCCCAATCATTTGGCCAAATACTTGCCTTAGATAGAACGCACAGTTTTTAATTTCAAATCCTAAGGCCACTAATAGCCCCATTCTATGCCTTCCCTTGCCACAGCATGCAGCCGCACTATGGTAGGGAGGTTGTGAGGACAAAAAGGAGGGGAAGAACTATGTACAGTACCCTAAACTCCTTGAAGGAAGGGCGATACAGAAATGTGAAAAATAGACATATAAAAGCTTATTTTTATAGAAAACTGCCTACATGTAAGCCTACAAATAAACAAAATACGTCGGTTATTCTTGACAAGCAAATAGTAAAAGACTGAAAGCTTCTAGCAACTGGACCTTTACAACATGAATCAAAACATCATCGAGCACTTCAGCCTCATTTACTTCAGCAGGAATTAAGCATATTTTCCATTTCTCTAGAAAGCACACCTATATTTTAGAATAATTTGGAAAAGTATTGAAATTAGTAACAATCCAGACATAATGACAATAAACCTGTAGCTATAACTTTCTTTCTCACCTTAAGATTATAAGAAGAGCCCTGCTGGATCAGGCCAAAGGCCCATCTAGTCCAGCTTCCTGTATCTCACAGTGGCCCACCAGGTGCCCCAGGGAGGCATGAGACAACAATATGCTTAGATCCTGTTGCCACTCCCTTGCACCCGGTACTCTGAAGTAGCCTACTACTAATGTAAGGAGGTTGCACAATCCATCATGGCTCACGATGGACTTTTCTCCCAGAAATCCATCCAATCCCCTCTTAAAGGCATCCAGACCACATCCCATCACCACCTCCTGTGGCAAAGAGTTCAGCAGATTAACTACCCACTGGGTAAAAAAGTATTTCCTTTTATCTGTTTTAACTCTCCCAACCCTCAGTTTTAGTGGATGCCCCCTGATTCTGGTGTTTTGAGAGAGGGAAAAGAACATCCCTCTATCAACTCTATCCCTTCCGTGCATTATTTTGTATGTCTCAATCATGTCCCCTCTCAGGCGCCTTTTTTCCCAGACTGAAGAGCCCTAAACGCTGCAGTCTTTCTTCATAAGGGAGGTGCCCCAGCCTCATAATCATTTTCGTCGCTCTCTTCTGCACCTTTTCCAGCTCCACGATGTCTGGTGCAGCAACCAGAACTGTCCACAATATTCCAAGTGTGGCCTTACCATAAATTTGTACAAGGGCATGTTAATATTGGCTGTTTTATTCTCAACGCCTTTTTTAATTATCCCAAGCATGGAATTGGCCTTCTTAACTGCTGCCGCACACTGGGTGGATACTTTCATTGAATTGTCCACCAGCACCCCAAGATCTCTCTCTTGAGCTGTCATAGACAGCTCAGAACCCATAAGCCTATAGGAGGGGGCAGGGCCACGTTTAGAGCGTGGTGCCACGATTCTCTCACTGTCTGAGGGGATCTGACACAAAGCCTTCTTTTTCGGGGGTCTACTCTTGAGTAGCACGTCCCCCCTCAGGACCCAGGAGCATCCCTTGAACCTGAAAAGCAGCACCAAGTGTTGTTTTGGAAGGCTCAAGGCTGCTGTTTTGAGAAGGAATGCTGGATCCGGACGCCATTGTCTGGAATAGTTCTATTCTCCTGCTTCCCACACACTGAGAGCAGCTATAGAAGTTTTGGAAAGAAATAGCAACTTAAATTCAAGATCTATGATTTAAGAACTACAATCCAACAAAATCAAATCGAGGCAAGATGTATGTGATTCTACTATCCGAAACTGAAGAAGAATAAAGACACTAGATGGAGCAGTTTCAAAGCAACGAGATGAGACAAGAAGGAGAAGACAGGGGGATCCCTCCTTCCACTACATCGAGACCAGCAACAGAAATCTTGGAAGGACTTGAGAAATTATACTTGGAATTATATTTTAATGACAATTAACTCTTTCTAAAATAGTGTGTGACTTTATTATCTAAAATAAATGAAGATTAAAGATCAAAGATTTAAGACTCGAACCACGACCGAGAAACAAAAGATAAACCGGGTGAAGTGAAGACAGCGGATTCCCCCCTTTCTCTTGTGATTTAACAGAAAGACTTACATGATTTAAAGACAACCTGATGACGACTTTTTTCTTATATTGCTGGTGAAGGATTCCTGAAGGGCTTGTAAGATATAAGACTGATTAGTTTGGGGCGTGTGGTGACAGATCCTGGATTGATATTCGTTTTTAGAACTATGTATTTTGGACGTATTTGGGTGAGTTTGCCTGTTTGCTTGCTTGGATTTGTGGATTACGATGAGGATGGAAGACTAACGTGGTAGATTGTTGAGGCGGTTTGAGGAATGCCCTGCTTCAATGGAGTAATGTATGAGAGAGAGAGATTGCTGGCAGTAATCGAATTTACAATGAGACTCTAATTTGGTAGCTATATCTAAATTGTAAATTAAGTGAAATTGACTGAATTTATAAATGTGATTGAATTATAAGTGGGACGTTTGAAAAAGAAGATGGCGCATTAAAGAACAGAGCGGTCAGAAAAAACGAAGACTGAATTACTTTCAGTTTTACTGGCTGAACTGGTTATAGATAATAAGCTGTGTTGTGTCTAGACATTTAAAGATATATGTCTGCGAAATGTGAGACTATTGGAATATATAAGCACAGATGTGTAACTGAAGTGATTGTTGTCTATCAGTATTAATGGCCACTGCATAATTCTCCTATTAAGTATACATTTGTTGGATAGAGAAGCAAGAGAAAAATATTATTATTCATAAACGTATGTTTGTGTAGCTTGCTACACCTTGAGGCCAAAAGATGTCAAGACAAGAAAGAACATAAGAACTTTTAAGACAGGATAATACCAGGCAATCTACACAGATTTTATTGATTAAACTACTCTCAGAAATATGGCAGGTGTGGCAAGAAGTGGTAATTATTAAGAATATTGGAGAGAAAGATTTGGAGAGTCTATCAGAAGAAGTTAGCTATCTTGATAAATCTATGAATGAAACTAAAAAGGTAGACAACGGACCGAATAGAGATAAACTGTCTGAAGTTGGAACTGGATCAGTCAGGCTCTGTGACTAGAATACAGAGCACCATGGAGATAAAAATAGAGCCTACTTGTAGGCAAACTGCAGGCCAACTAGCTCCAGGAAGGGAAGTAGTCTTAATGGAGGAACAAATAAAGCTAACATGGGAGATATAGAGAGAGCTGAAGATAAACCCTTTGGAACAAGAACTCTATCTACAGGAATTTCACAGAGTGTTGGAGATAAATCCCATGAAGCAACAATTGGACTTATTAACGTTTAAGATTGAGATGCAGAATCTTTCTCAGGAATATCTAAGGAGAAAGAGATATTGTAATAATGTAAAGGACGAAAATGGGGGAAAATAGCAGAATAAACAGATTTTTTCACAAGAAGAAGAGGAAGAAGAAGAAGAGGAGGAGGAGAATTTTTGAGTGAAAAGATAGAATATGGAGATTGAATTAGGGAAGATATAGTCAATGAGAAAAAGATGGTACTTAAATAAGGGAGACTAATATGAGCTGGATACAGTGCATGCCATGCCTGTTCTGGTGCAAGTTAGGGTTGGGCTGCCCAAAATACAACCAAAATAAATCTCCAGGCTGGATATATTTTCTATTAACTTTACCAACTTTTGTTCCCATGCCATGTACTCTGGCTTTACTTTGGTCTAGTTCTAACCAAAATTGTAAACCTATCTCAACCTTGCACTACTGTAGGTGCTTGTGGAGCACGGGAGTGGAGGAATAAGATTATGGAATTCTTCCTCACCAGAAAAAAGCCTAGACTATTCAAACTTACATTAAATAAATGTCAAAGCTACAGCCCTTCTTCTTGCAATTTACTTTTTAAGAACCTTTCCTGTTTCTTAAACACACAGAAAATTACAAACAAACAAATAAATGTGATTCAGAAGGAGTCTCCCAACTTTGCACAGCCAGTCACACCAATTTTTCTGTCTGACTGGTCCTGCCCCCATACCCTGAATACATATATGTATTCTGAATGTGTCGATGTCAGACTTCCCACCCACAGGGGAACTCTGTCCAAGAGGGCACTTAAACAGATCAACTTCCTTTCTTGAAACCTGCTAAATTTTCTCCAACAGATGTCAATCTCATATTCCAAAAAATGACTGGGCAAATTAAATTATGGGAATATTTGAAGGGCATGCCTAAATTCTTGGGCTTAGTTTTTTTTATAATAAACCTTTCATTTTTGACCACACATAAATGAATTTGAAATTTTAAATATAACAGAAATCAAGTAAGTAGTTTCTTGCAATGCCAAGACGTTTCTTAACTAGTTTGCAAACTCGTGCTAACAAAAGTCAGAAGCTAGAGATTACATGATTGAGGACGTTTTCTAGGTTATTTTGTCTCAGATGTCTGCGTTCTTAGAACATGAGTACAAAAGTAACCGACAATCACATCATTATACAATGCTAACAGTTGGATGTATGGGGTGAGTGTCTGCCTCTCCCATAGGACAAATCTTTCACTCACATTGAAATACGCAGGGTACAAAGACATGTATCCATGTCCATTATTCATCTTCATTGCTTCCTGTATTTCAATATTGTGAACAGGGAAAATTAAAGTGGGAAACAACTGTGAAACCATACAATTTACAGTGATCAATCATGTCTCTGAATAATCTGAGCCCAATTCCTCTGTGTTATGAAAAGGGTGATATATCTAATACCACTGCTGTGAAATGAAGTGCTGCATGTATAGTATCAGGAGCATGTGAAGAGAACCCAAAATGCCATCTATGTTATCTTGTCTAATGAACTGCTTCTAATTCTACACTGTAGTGCATGACAGCAAGGTAATGAAAGCAGTTAATTATCTCATATATTGCGAACAATGCTATAACATGCACATAGCATCTGAAGCTATTCAGGCAAAATACAAAGTCCTGTGGCAGAAAAAAAATGAAACATCAATTGAAACAGATGGCTCCATCCCATTGGAATTTAGCTTATAACATGCTTGAATAGACTATTGGAACAAGAAGTCTAGGGAAGCATGTGAAGAGAAAAGCAACACACTGCCACTAAACCACCACATGCTCTGATTTCCAACTGTGCAACTTATTAACAGTGATTTCTAGATACTGGCCCATGATGTGCACATTTACACAACCAACCAAACACATGTCAATTGCAATTACCTATGAGGACATGCCTGCACAAAGGGCCAAACTTCTTATTGTATTTGACTTACGAGCCACAACATTGTTCTGTCACAGAAAATAACAGTGGGAGTTAAAACATATTCATTTTTAAAAGTGGACTTTTAAAGGTAATGTTGATGCACAATGTTAGGCAAGAGTAAATTGGTAAGAAAAAGTACTAACTAAATACTACGTAAGATGAGAAAGTTGGCACAAGATATGGAAGATTCATTAACACAGCAACATCCGTGAGTTCAAGTGGCAAGAAATATAAAGGCCTAAAATGGGTATGTATGAGCTCAATTCTATCTGGGCCAGTGCCACTGGCGCTCTGGGTGGTGTAAAAGCTCCATAAAGCATCTTTGTGCCACCTCCAGGGGTTCTACCCTGGTACTGGGCCCAGTGCCTGATGGAGGAGGACACACTGCTGCTTGGCAGAAAGGGCTCTCACCAGGCATTGGAGCAACTTTTGGGGGCATGGGGAAGGTGGGGGGAGAGAGAAGCAGACTGAAGCAGGAGTGGGATCAGCAGTGGAGGCTACCTGTACTCTGGATCTATATCCCGCTTTGGGCCACAGAGCTCAACATGGTGCTGCTCTGCTTACCACCAGCAAAACAGGTAGTGGCAAGCAGCGTAGCTCCGTTGCAGAGCCCGCACTTTCCTTGGGAGAAGGGGATGAACATTGCCAGTTTTGGCCAGTAGCAGAGGACTGGGCTGTCCATGAGATTTTAAAAAAATGGACCAAAGGGAGAGGGTGAAACAAATGGAGAAAATGAAATGGGGTATCTATATATATAAAAACGGACGTGGGTATGTATGTATGCGAGTATGTATGTTCTGAATAGGCGTCTCAACGCTTGGACCGATCCGCACGAAACTTGGCACGCACGTACCTTGCGGCCTGGAAAGAAACACTGCAGGGGTCAGACCCCCCTAGCGCCCCCGGGGGTGGGGGTATGCGGGGGTCTTCGCGTGAACATCGTCGGAAACGTCCAAAATCGGCGTCAAATCCAGTTTTCGGGGTCGCCGAGATGAGTGGCGACCGTCCCGATGCCGTTGGAGTCCGGGTTCAGCCCCCCCCCGACGTGGGTGGCAAAAAGGGGTGCGAAACACAGCGTCTGCCATGCCCTGCTGGAACGCCTGGACCGATTGGCATGAAACTCGGCATGTGGAAGCCTAGCAGCCTGGCCGCAAATACTGTGGGGGTCGGCCCCCCTCCCGCCCCCGGGGGTGGGGGTACGGGGGGACCGATGTGAGAACGGTCAAAAACGGCCAAACTTGGAGTCAAATCCACAGTTTTCGGGGTCGCCGAGATGAGTGGCGACGCTCCCAATGCAGTTGAAGTCTGGGTTTGCCCCCCCACGTGGGGGGCAAGAAGGGGTGTGAGACACAGCGTCCGCCATGCCCTGCTGGAATGCCTGGACTGATTGGCACCAAACTCGGCATGCGGAAGCCTAGCAGCCTGGCCACAAACACTGCGGGGGTGGGGCCCCCTAGCGCCCCCAGGGGTGGGGGTACATGGGGGTCCCCACTTGAAAACGGTCAAAAATGGCCAATATCGGTGCCAAATCCATAGTTTCCGGGGTCGCCGGGACGAGTGGCGACACTCCCGACACTGTGTGAGTTCAGGTTCACCCCCCCCTTGGCATGGGGGGCAGGAAGGGGTGCAAGACACAACATCCGCCATGCCCTGCTGGAACGCCTGGACCGAGCAACACGAAACTCGGCACGCATACACCTTGTGGCCTGGCCACAAACACTGTGGGGGTCGGGCCCCCATAGCGCCCACGGGGGTGGGGGTACATGGGGGTCCCCACTTGAAAATGGTCGACAACGGCCAATATTGGTGTCAAATCCATAGTTTCCGAGGTTGCCGGAGCGAGCGGCAATGCTCCTGACACAGTCGGAGTCCGGGTTCGCCCCCCTCGGCATGGGGTGCGGGAAGGGGTGCAAGACACAATATCTGCCATGCCCTGCTGGGACGCCTGGACCAATGTGCACCAGACTCGCCATGCACGTGCCTTCCAGCCTGGCAACAGACACTCTGGGGGTCAGGCCTCCCTAGCACCCTGGGGGGGGGCAGGGCCCCCACGTGGAAATGGCCGAAAATGGACGAAATCGTTCTCGGTTCTGTCATTTCTGGGCTCACTGAGGCGAACAGCGATGCTGTAGGAGTTTGGGTCCACACACCCCAATGTGGGGGACGGGAAGGGGTGCAATACGAGATGTCCACCATGCCCCACTGTGACACCTGGAGCAATTGGCACCAGACCTGGCATGCATATGCCTTGCGGCCTGGCGACAAACACTGTGGGGGTCAGGCCCCCCAGTGCCCCTGGGGGTGGGGGTACGCAGGGGGCCCCAGGTGAAAATGGTCAAAAACGCCCAAAATTGGGAGATGGGTCAGAGACTGGTCAGGGATGGGAGATATAAACACCCGGGCAACGCCGGGTAACAAAAAGCTAGTACATCATAAATTACTACTTAAGCTGTTCTCAATAACTTTCTCAGACGTTGATCTTCATTTGGTCATAAGAACAGTCCCTGAATGGAAATTACAGTAAGATTTGTTTTGAACCTTTAATTTATTGCCTTTCTAGAAGGGCAATTCATTGGACTCTGTTGAACAAACCTGCTGTTGAATCACTTTAAGCACAAATGTAAATGGAATTGCAGCACTGTCCATGGTTACTGAGGGTGCAATCCTAACCCACTTTCCAGCACCGGGATAAGGGCAATGCAGATCCAAAGTAAGGGAACAAACATTTCTTTACTTTAAGCAGGCCTCCGTGACTAATACTCAACTGCAGAATGCATTGCTTATCCTATTGGAACAGTTAATATGCTGTGCCAGGAAACGTTCATACCCAGTACGTCTCAACATAATAAAGAGCGAAATCCTAAACTGTGCTGGAATGGCGAGGCTGGCAGGCCTGCACCATATCCAGTGCAGCTTAGGTGCGCTGGGAAGCTTCCCCGGGGCAAGGGCATGTTTGCACCCTTGCCCTAGGGGAGGCTCCAGTCTCCCCATAGGTTTTCTTTTATACTTACTGCACATCCTCAGGTCTTCTTGTCTGCTACTGTAAAGCAGTCAGTGCCACTCACAAAAGGCATTCTGGCAGCGTGCTAGTCAGTATGGTGCCAGAGGCACTGGCAGGAAGGCCTGTGTCTTCTCACCCCTGTTGTTGCATTTCCTGCCACTCACTGATGAAGGAAAGTCAGTGGGAGAGGTGGAAAGGGGTCACAGGAAGACAGAATGAGGGCCGGGAGGGGGCACATTGAGGTGGGGGAGGGTGGATTGGACCTGGGAGGCGGTGAGATTGGCACCACCAATATCCCAACCCCGTTCCCAGACACAATGCTGTGGCACAGGTCCATGCAGACTTGTGCCAGCTATTCAGCTGTCACAGATTTGAGTAAGCCCTCCCCCCAGCACCACAGAGGCTTACCCCAGGGTAAGAGAATTATTGTTCCTTTACTATGAGACCTCCTAGACTGTCACCCCCCCCCCCAGTGTAGGATGCAATGGTTGATATTTTGGCTGCACTGCATGGGGTAGGTAGTAGATAGGATTGGGTTGTTTGAATGAGATGTGATTTGAGTCCTTGTCATGCTTTCTGATTGCTCAGCTAACCAAGAAAAAAAGAATGAAATAAATACTACCGTTTCAGTATTAGTTTATTATCAATTTTTCAAGTCTTCAATTAGATCTTTTTAAACCTTTAAAACAAGTAGCACTGGCCTTAAGTGTATTCATTTTAAAATGTCCCTAGAGGTGCAGTAGCATTTATTTATATTTTCTTTGAAGGTACTAAGTTATTGCACTTCGAAAGTGAACTGTAATCACACAATTTAGTTTCCCAATATTTAAACCTCTGTCTTCTCTGTGATTCACAACATTATTTTACTTATGGCCGCCTAAACCATAAGAACAATTCTGTACTCCATGTACAGATTGTATTCCATTGCTGGCATATGAGAAATATGCTGCATCCTGTTGAAATCTACAATGACAGCATGATTCCAAGAAGCATATTAAAAAACAAAACAAAACCTCAATTGGCTCAGTGTGCATATCATATAATGACAAAGCAGCAAAATCTTGCCAAGCAAATATGCATCACACAATATGACATGTCCTAGGTTGCAGCCAACGCCACCACAAAAATGTTACTCAGATCCCTATTTGTTATATTAACCGGCTGGCCAAGCCACACTGTACTTTTCCTTGTTGAAATGTAAGGCTTACATTCTCGCTAGGTGCAATGTCATTTCATCTGCAGTACTATTCAACAGATTCAATGAGACACCTTTCAACAAAATATGTTGTTCCTGTGAGTTAGGCGGAATTGAATCGCTTTCCCATATGATACTGCATTGCCATTATATTTTACCCTTTGCAAGAAACTTTTAACCCCCTGTGAAGGACTAGGGGAAATGTGCAGGCCTGACTCCATCTTGGATGGAGCTGGGCAGGCTGGGAGGAAGAAAGCAGGGTTCATAAAAAACAATTGGTTCAGGAGGTGTTAACATTTGGTCAGGTTGTTATCAGGAGATGGTGGGAAAGGGAAGGGAGGTTGGATCTCCCAAGGCCGGATGACCAGATGGCCCGCCCTAAAAATGCCAACCAGCTGCAGTAAATCTCCTGATGAGACCTTTTGATGTTAAGCAGAGTGAGAATCAAAGAAACCTGTGTTTGGTTTGAGTTCTATAAGAATCTTTAAGGAACGGGTGGGAGTCATTCAGCCCCTGGATGGGGACTGTTTCAGACATGCTATTTGGAGTGTTTTGAGCTGACTTTGCGCAAAGAGGAACATCCAGCTAAGGGAAGTATTTAGTCAAGTCTGTGTTAAAAGTCTGTAAGTGTAGCATGTACTTAGTTTTGTTGTTTTGCTTTTACTATGCTGATATACTCTGATGTTTTGTAACCAAGTTTGAATCTGCTAACTTTTAAAATAAACTTTACTTGCTGAACCTATCTGGGAGTACAGTTGGTATTGCTGTTGGGGGATTAACTGGGTGCTGGCTAAATCCAGGACGCTACCCGATTAGTTTGTACTCCAGGCAGGCTCAGAGGAAGGGTTGTTAGTCCGGTATTGATCTGGACTGGTAGTAAAGAGTTTTGCCTTCCTCGAACCTGCCTTTGACACCCCCTTATTGAGCAAATGGAATGGTAGCCCATACTGTGTCATCCTGAGGAATATTCTATCGACAGATAATCCCGCACAGTAGAGAATGTGAAGATTTTCTTAAAACACCCAGTGGCATATCTTAGTTCTGGATAAAATGGAATCTGCCAGTCCTGCTAATCATTTTCTTTTTATTACTTATTGTAGGATTATGGTTACAGATATTGTGTTATTTCTTTATGCCAATAAAGGTTTTGAACTGATATTAGTATTGTCGATCAATAATACAGATTTCTAAAATGTTCAAAACCACTTCTGTGTGTAGCATCACTTCATACAGTATCTTTGTCTTCAAACACTCCCTTCACAAATAGTCAGCCAAAAACTCAATATTACTTCCAGAATATTGTGAGTTACCCTGAATGAATTCTTGTGGGTAATGCAGGCTATACAATTTATATATTCTCAAAACTCCTGACTTGTGTAAGCTTATGTAAGAAAAAGCCCCCTTGCATACATAGAGCTGACACATCGACTGGATCAAGAAGGAAACTACTTTTTCAGTTTGAGCTCCTATGCCCCCAAATCTTGGGGCAATAGAGGTGTTTGTTTCTGGGGAGTATGATAGGATTACAGCCTTACTGAACCCCATGGGCTTACTTCTGAGTAAAATAAATAACAGTTTTCAAACACCTCTAACAATAGCTCACTGAACTGGCATCTCTTGGATGTAATGACTCACAGATTGCACAGCTCCTTCGGTTGAAGACTGGGAAGGTTCACTGGGCATGCTCATGTAAGGCTGGCTTCGAAATTTCATGGCTTAAAGCCTGGAAAGATGAGAAATAGACAGAATTTCTTACCAAGAATTTCAGTTCTGGAGAGGAAGGGTGGCATTCCAGACGTCTGGGAAGCCCCTCCCCTCTAGGAAGGCTGGGCTGGTCTCAAAGCAAACAGGCTCCTCCTGGGGCATCCTGCCTGTTCCCCAGATTGGACTCGGAAAGCAGGAGAAACGCTGTCCATTCTTGCCGAGCGAAGAGGTATTTCTTCCATGGCAGCTCGATGCTTGGCACTGTCAAACTTTAAACAACTCACAACAACTACAAAGCACACCCAAACCTAACTCCAGCTGTGCCCCTGGGGGAAGAAGTTAAAGAGGCCAACCTATGTACAACAGCTGAAAAACCCCTAATCCCCGAGCCTGCGGCTGTGGTGGGCGGAATGCCACCCTTCCTCTCCCAGAACTGGAATTCTCGGTAAGAAATTCCGTCTTTCTCTGGAGGAGGAAGGGTGGCATTCCAGATGTCTGGAACATACCAAAGCCGTAACAACCATGGGTGGGAGCAACAAGGGGCACTCTTACTCCTGCACCACCTGTTGCAACACCCGACGACCCATCGCAGCGTCGGATGCAGCGGCTGTGGACACCCTATAGTGTTCGGCGAAGGTGTGCTCTGAGGCCCAGGTTGGTTCCCTACAGATCTCCCTGAGGGAGGCATAACTGTCAAAAACCGCTGAGGTGGCAGCACTCCTCAAAGAGTGAGCCATGTTTCCTCCCAGTGGGACCTCCCCCCGGGACTTGTATGCCAACTCTATGGAAGCTCTCAACCACCTGGCCAAGGACATGGCTGATGCCTTGTGACCCACATTAGACACACAAGGTGACAAACAGGCCTCTGATGCCTGAAAACTTTAGCCCTCTCAGTGTAAAACTGGAGTGCCCTCCTGACATCCAAGGTGTGCCAGATCCGTTCCCTGGGATGCAAGGGCTTAGGGCAGAAAGACAGCAGTACCAGCTCCTGTGCCCTGTGAAAAAGTGTTTACCTTCGGGACAAAGGCAAGATCCAACCGTAGGACCACCCTATCTTTGTGGAAAAAGCACAATCTAGGGTGGACTGACAGGGCCCCCAACTCTGACACCCTTCTAGCTGAGGTGATGGCCACGAGAAACAAGGTCTTAAAGGTAAGTTCCTTGAGCGGAACTGTAGCCATGGGCTCGAACGGGGGCTTCGTGAGGGCCTGGAGTACCTTATTTAGGTCCCAACTAGGGAATCTATGCACAGTAGGTGGATTCAGCAAGGCCACCCCCCGCAGGAATCGTTTGACATGAGGATGAGTAGCAATAGACTCTTCTGATCTAGTCTCCAGGATGCTACTCAATGCGGCCACTTGTCTCCTCAGGGTGTTAGTTGACAGGCCCTTATCCAGGCCGTCCTGAAGGAAACCCAAAACCTGTTTGATCTTGCCCCGCAGGGGAGCAAACCCCCGTTCCTTTGCCCACCCTGAAAAGGTGCGCCATGTACCGTTATATACCCTATTGGTGGATTTTCTCCTGGAGGCCAGGAGTGTCTAAGTTACCTTATTGGAGTAGCCGAGGTGGGATAGGAGGCTCTGCTCAACCTCCAAGCTGTCAGTCTGAACATGTGCGGCTGGGGGTGCGCAATGGTCCCTGCCGCAGTAGGTCCGGCCAGACTGGAAGCATCCACAGATCCTGCACTGACAAGCGAAGCAGCTCTGGGAACCAGGACCAGCGTAGCCACTTTGGAGCGATGAGGACTCTAGCCTTGCGCTCCTTCACTCACTTGAGGAAGCACTGAATCACTGCCACCGGAGGGAAAGCATACAGGAGGCCCTGCAGCCAGGGACTCTGCAAGGCGTCCACTGCCTCTGTTCCCTGTTGAGGTCCCCTTGCGAAGAATCGACTGACCTGCGCATTTTCACTTGATGTGAAGAGGTCCACTACTGGGCTGCCGAAGCGTTCCATCACCAGTTAGAACACCTGCGGGTGAAGCTGCCACTTTGTGTCCGCTATCAACCAGTCCACCGCTAGATGTTCTGCCCTCAGCTCTTCGAGGTTGCTCTCTGCCCAAGAGAAGAGCTCTGTCGCCTCCTTGTGAAGCCTGCGTGACCGCAAACCTCCTTGCCTGTTTATGAAGGCTTTTGCCTTCATTGTTGTCCATTTTTACTAGTATAGTACCTGGTGCCCCTGGAGATGATGCGCAAAACTCAGAAGGGCCAGTTGGACCGCCCTGAGTTCCAGCAGGTTGATATGCAAGGTCCTTTCCTGCTGCGTCCACAGCGCCTGGGCTAGGGCTCCTCCCATGTGCGCTCCCCAACCCAGTAGGCTGGTGTCACCACGCTCCACTCCTGGTTGCAGAACGGTGAGCCCTGGAACAGCCTCCCCTCGTCCTGCCAACAAAGCAGCTCCTGCTGGGTGTTCTCTGGCAGCACGAGCCTCCAGTGCTGGCTCCTCTCTATCGCAAACTGATGAGGCACGAGGAAGGCTTGCAGCGCTCTGGAATGCAGACATGCCCCCCGCACTATGTCCTGGCAGGACACGAACATCCCCATCAGTCTGGCCAGTATCATGAGGTCCAACGACCTGTCCCCCAGTACCTAGACCAGTAGGCTGCTCAGTTTCATCTGTCTCTCCTGAGACAGGTAAATGCATGACCTCTCCGTGTCCAGCAGCAGACCGAGATGCTCCAGGTGTTGAGTGGGCTGGAGCGAACTTTTGGCCATGTTCACCATGAAACCTGCTTGCTGGAGGGTCCTGATTATCAACTGGACGTCCCAGCGGACGTGCTCCTCCGACAATGCTCTGATCAACAGATCATCGAGGTACGGGTACAGGAAGACCCCCTGAGTCCTCAGGTGCACCATGAGAGTCACCAACGACTTCATGAATACCCTGGGGGCTGCCATGAGCCCAAAGGGAAGGGCCCGATACTGAAAATGCTTGGAACCATAGCAGAATCTGAGGAACTGCCGGTGTGACAGGAGGATTGGACTATGCAAATAAGCCTCCGCCAGGTCAACTGAGGCTAGGAAATCTCCTGCCTCCAGGGCGGATACTATTTACTTCCACGTCTCCATTTTGAAGCGGCACTTGCACAGGAAGCAGTTCAGCCATTTCAGGTCCAATATGGCCCTGACATCCCCATTCTTTTTCAGGACCAGAAAAAACACCAAGTATACGCCCTTGCCCTGCTGGTTTCTCGGGACAGACTTGATCGCCCTGATGTCTATCAGGTGCTGGATGGCACTCAGCATCTCTCGGTGTTTCGACTCGTCCCTGGAGATGGGCACCTTCCAGAAGCGGGAGTGCGGCTTCTTCTTGAACTCCAGGGAGTAATCTCTGGACACCGTCTCCAGCACCTGAGCGTCTGATGTAAACTGGCTCCACTGAGCCGCAAAGCGCTGGAGACGCCCCCCGATCGGAATGTCCCTCTGGGGCCTGGAGTCACGAAGGACAT